>JAHIAM010001103.1:0-45120 GCA_021605205.1 Aegilops longissima | reverse complement strand
AGAGATCAAGAAGTTGGAAGCAGCACGCCTTGTCGAGGAGTGCTCCATCCCACGGGTTGGCCAATCCAAAGAGTTGTACGAAAGGCAAATGGGAAATGGAGACTCAGATCGACTTTTACGATGTTAATAAAGCTTGTCCCAAAGACCCATTTCCCTTGCCACGATCGATCAGATTGTTGACTCCACGGCTGGATGTGATTTGCTTTCATTTCTTGATGCATATTCAGGATATCATCGATCTTCATGGCGTAAGAGGATGAAGAGAAACCGATTCATTACACCGTGTGGCACATACCGTTTCATCCGGATGCCTTTTGGTTTGAAGAATGCTGGTTCAACGCTTGCAAGAGTGGTCCATGATGCTTTTGAGCCGCAATGCACGTAAATGTAGAAGCCTACATGGATGACATAGTGGTCAAGAGCAAGGACAAAGCAACTCTGGTTCAAGACTTATATGAGACCTTTGCAAATCTGCGCAAGATCAACCTCAAGCTCAACCCCGAGAAGTGCGTGTTTGGAGTCCTATCCGCAAGCTTCTCGGTTCTTCGTGTCGTGAGGGGAATTGAAGCCAACCCCGACAAGATTAAGGCCATTGAGCAGATTGAAGCACCAAAGCTGCCAAGGATGTAAGAAGGCTTGCCGGTTGCGGGCTTCTCTCAAGAGGGTTTATCTCTAGGTCACTTGAGGCGCCCGCCATTTTTCAAGATTTTGAAAAGGCAGGTCCAATGAGATGGACTCGGCGGAGGTTGCGCCGCAGACTTGAAGAGGTACCTGTCCTCCACTCAATACTTGTCGCACCTAGGCCACAAGAGAAGTTGTTGCTGTATATAGCGCAACCAATCAAGTGGTTAGTGCTGCGTTAGTAGCGAAAGGGAGGCAGATGATGTGCCGCAACCGAGGCAGATGCATCCGCGACAAGGTGGGGCTTCGCCACAAGCTCGGGTCCCGACAAGAACGGATTCATGCAAGATTGCAAGAAGAGTCGAAAAGGATGGTGCAGCGCCTACCTATTTTGTCACCCCTTTGCAGGGGCTAGATCAAGGGACTCTGGTGTGTAGAAGTTGCTTTTCGGCCTCCTCATGGCCTCGAGAAAGCTGCGCCATTACTTCCAAGAACACGAGATAACAGTTCTCACTCGCTTTCCGCTGAAAAGGATATTACAAAATCCAGAGGCAACAGGCAGGATTGTCGAGTGGGCACTGGAACTGTCAAGCTTTGGCCTCAAGTTTGAAAGCACTTCAACTATCCAAAGCAGAGCACTGGGAGAATTTATCGCAGAATGGACGCCAACGCAAGATGAAGAAATTCCAGAGACGAGCATCCCAGTCAAGGAAACAAGTAAAGAATGGCTGATGTACTTTGATGGTGCCTTCGCTGCAGCAGCGCCGGTGCCGGGCGTGTTGCTTATCGCACTCCACCGGAGAGCACCTCAAGTACATAGTCCAAATGCACTTTCCCAAGGAGCAAGCAACAAATAATGCTGCATAGTATGAAGGTTTGCTTGCCGGTCTCAGGATTGCAGTGGACCTTGGGATCAGGAAGCTTATCGTCAGGGGTGACTCGCAGCTTGTCGTCCGACAAGTAAACAAAGATTATGAGAGTCCGTTCATGGAAGCCTACGTTGATGAAGTGAGAAAGCTAGAAGAACACTTTGAAGACCTGCAAATGGAACATGTTCCAAGAGCCCAGAATGATATTGCTGATGGCCTGTCAAAGTGTGCTGCGCTCAAGTTACCTGAGGAACCAGGGATTTTTGTGCTCAAGCTGACTCAACCAACTATGACACCATCAACTGGACTGAGCAAGAAGAGGAAGTTGGTTTCTGGTGACTACTTTCCGGCAGAGCTCCCTGAAACCGCCGCCAAGAAAGTCCCCAAAATCAACGCAGATATCGCTGAGCAGCAGTCTGCTCCGACAAGCCCTAGGGTTTGTTTCGTTGAAG
Organism: Aegilops longissima; assembly: GCA_021605205.1. Taxonomy (NCBI): domain Eukaryota; kingdom Viridiplantae; phylum Streptophyta; class Magnoliopsida; order Poales; family Poaceae; genus Aegilops; species Aegilops longissima. The sequence goes on along the minus strand of JAHIAM010001103.1, from coordinate 43,178 downwards.
CAGACGCTCCCGACAAGTTTTGCTCCGGCAAGCTTGCCGGTGATCATCAAGCTCCGGCTGAACCGCATGTTCTTGCCGTGGAAGCCGATGTTCCCGCAGCGGCAGATGTGCCTTTAGTTCTTGTTGTTGAGCCGCAAGCTCCAACATGGGCACAGCAGATCGTCCATTTCCTTCTGCATGACAGAGAACTTCCCAAGAGCAAGAAGAAGCGGAAAGAGTAGCCCGCTGTCAAGTATGTACCAGTTTGTTGACAACATCCTGCATGTAAGAAGACTCAACGGTGTGAAATTGAAGTGTATTTGCCAGAAGATGGATGTAAGCTGTTGGCAGAGATACACAGAGGCATATGTGGTCACCACATTGGCGCAAGAGCACTTGCCGCAAAGCTTCCAGAAGGTTTCTTCTCGCCGAAGCCTCCAGATGCAACCGCACAAGTAACCAAGTGTGAAGCGTGCTGCCCATTCCAAGCAGATACACCAGCCAGCTCAAGCTCTCCGACGATCCCTTTATCCTGGCCATTTTCGGTCTAGGGTTTCGACATCTCGGCCCTTTTCCCCGAAGTTGTCGGGGCTTTGAGTACTTGTACGCTGTAATCGATAAGTTCACAAAGTGGCCGGAAGTGGAAACAAGGAGAAAGGTGACAAGACAACAGCAATAAGTTCTTCAGTCAATTGTTTGCCGCTTTGGGATACCTAATCGGATCATCACCGACAACGGCACACACCACGAGTCGCACCTTCATGCAATACGCCCAAGACCTTGGCGCCAAGGTCTGCTGGCTTCGTTGCTCATCCAAGGAGCAACGGTCAAGCAGAGAGGGCAAACGCTGAAGTGCTGCGAGGACTCAAGACCAAAACTTTCGACAGGCTGCGCAAGTGCGGAAGAAACTGGATTGAGGAGCTACCGGTGTTTCTTTGGTCGATCAGGACGACGCCAAATCGAGCCATCGCCGCACACCTTTCGCCTAGTCTATGGAGCGGAGGCAATTCCCCACGGAACTCAGATACGGGTCACCTCGAAAGTGCTCGCTATGATGAGCTTGGGCAAGAGCAGCTGCAACAAGATGACGCTATTGCCCTTGAGGAGGATCGCCTTCAGTCGCCAGACGAGCTGCTCGTTACAGCAAGCTTTGCATCGCTACCATAGCCGCAGTTAGTGCCGAAGCTTCGAGGAAGGCGACTTTGTTCTTCGCGCTGCTCAATCCGCCAAGAATTCCAAAAGTTGACGCCAAGGGGAAGGCCCTTATCGGGTGAAACGAAGTCACTAGGCCTGGCGTTGTCCGCCTTTGAGACCAAGATGGCGCCCGTGAGCAACTCCTCGAATATAGAGCATTTTCGTAAGTTTTACCTATAGGCGCGGCTGTTTAACCTCTTCCGCAACCACCCTTTTGTACAAGTCTTGCCGCTGTTGCATGTAAACCTTTGTACAAAGCCGGGCGCAGACTTCGCATCAAGAAGCTCATGTGTTTCGCACAACTTGTCAAAATGCATGCTTTCATGATCCTTTATGCATGCTAACAAACATTTTGTGCAGCATCAACACCGGTAGCAATAACGAGCCACTAGGCTCCATAACTTTATTTTATCTTCTTCTTCTCAAAGAAAGGAAGGTTCCTTCGCCCGCAAGTTAGCCGGGGAAGGAGAAGATAATGGTGTGGGCCGCCAAGTGTCGCCGAGGTAGTATCGCTTGCCGAAACGAACGACAAAAAGCTAAGTTGCCAAAGTTTGAGCAATCAGTTTTAAATTTTTAAGTTATCTTCTCGAACGATGGTACTTTGTATGGAAAACCCAGCGCGAAGGAACTAACTCGCGGCTGGTTTGGCGCCTTACTTTGTTTCGAGTCTGCTCAACAACTTAAGTGAGCTGCAACCAGTTAAGCATAAGGTTGTTTGTCGGAGGCGGCATCGCCAAGAAGGTTGCCGACGCCCCGCACTCAGCGCCATGCAAAGGTGCCCGCACCGACAAGTTCCCTAAAAAGCGAGGGCACAAACATACAAAGGAAGAAATCGAGTAAAGGAAATAACATTGCGATCGCTTGCCTAAGATAGAGTATATTACAACATGACTTGTCGCGGATCTAATAAATTGTTCCCTAACATGGTATGCAGCGACAAGGAAAAGATAAACTTGGCGGCCTTGTTCACGCGGTCGCCATCAACCCTCTTAACTCCGCCACCCTGTCCACAATGGTGCGATAAGGGCCTTGAGTGCTTCAACGCCAGCAGTTGGTGGCAGGGACTTGAGGACGCTGGCGGGCCGACGCCTGGATTGCGGAAGGCCACCTTCATCAAGACCTTCTGAAGAGCCCCAGCACAGATTTGGCGCGACTCGACGGCCAGTTGCTTTGGGATCTCCTCCCGGAGCCACTGGAGAGCCGCCAACATGCTCTTGAAGAACAGGCTGAGCTTGGCGCTGGGTTGAGATGCTCACGGTGGGTACCCGAGATCCACCATCCCCAGCCCATCAGCTCCTTGTCGATGGCGGCGGTCAGATTGACAAGACCTCGGTCCAGAGCATCACGCTCCCCGAGGGTATTGTGGGCGGTAGTGGCATTTGCCAGCAGCCCTCGCTGGCCTTGATCTTCTCCAACAGGCCCGCTTCCCGCCTCCTTGGCCCCGGCCCAGCTGCCTCCGCCAAGGTGGTCAACTTCAGCTCCAGATCTGCCTTGGAGTCCTTGGCGGCGCTAAGCTCCTTGATCTTCTCAACAGACGGCCCTGCAACTCACCAAGAGTGTAGGCGCCCTTCTCGGCCGTGCTTCAGCCCGGTGACCTCCTCGCCTTTTCCGAGGGTGGCCCCAGCTGTGCCACCTCGCCTCCAATTCTTTCTTGGCAGCCTCGGCTGCGGGCGCGCCCTTGCCTCCTTGAGTGCTCCGCCATCGGATTCTCGCTGCAAGATCTTCCTCATAGCTGCCGAGGTTGATCTTCCGCTGCGCCAGCTCACCTTCTTGCGCAGAGAGCTTCTCACCGCAAGCCTTTGCTGCTCCTCGACCTCAGCCTTCTCCAGATGAAGGCTGTGCGCCGGAGAGTTGCTCCCGCTCGCTATGTCCCGAGAGTTTCCTTGTTGGCGCGCCGGAGCTCTTCTCGCGCTTCTCCATGTCAGCCTCGCCGCGACAAGCGCCCCTCGACTCCAGCTTAGCTTGTCGGGCTGTAGAGCGACAGCAGCCTCTTCAAGCAGCTGCTCTTCCTCGACTCGCCATCATCGCTGCTTACGCACCAACTAGCGACAGCCCAGCAGAGGCGAGCAGCCTCGTCAAGGTCTCCTCGACCGGGCGCCTGGAGCTCGACGCCTATGGAAGCTTGATGAAGACACCTTCGCCGCCTTCGATAGGCGCTGGCTGGGGCTCTTCGAGCCTGGTGCTGCATCGGTGGCGGAGGGATCGGCGGTCGGCGAGCGCCTCGGGCGCCTCCTGCCTCGTGGTCGCCAAGACGACCACCGCACTCTCCCCAGCCTCTCTCGCGCCATCAGCCTTGGCGGCCTCCTCGCCGCAGACCATCGGCGCCAGCCTCCTCCTCCATGTTGGCGGCGTTGCCATTGTTGCCACAAGGCCCTCCTCGCCGGCAACCTCAGGCCCATCGGCTCTCCGCAGATGGATCTCGACGATCGAAAAAGAAAGAATAGTCAAGCAAGTGTTCAAAAGAAGAACAGAAGAAAAGGACCCAAGGGAAATTTTCAAGCAAGGAGATTACCTGCAATGGGATCTCAGAGTCATGGTCTCCACCACCGAGGGTCGCCGGCGCTGCCCCTTGTCGGAGAAGCTCCCTTGTCGGAGAGGCCTCCTTGCCGGATAGCGCCCTTGCCGGAGATTTCTCCCTTGGCGGCGAGTTGAAGCAAGCGTAACTCGAGTGACTTCCGGCCTCTCGATGAGGCTGCTCGCCCTACACAATTCAACAAGTCGATATCAAGAAGAAGGAGCACCCATGCACACCGAACCGTAAGATATAATCCAAACACTTACGCTGGGGCTGTGCCGGGGCTGCTCAGGGAAGGGTTGCCGGTCCGCAACGGGTCTCGGGACGTGCTCTCCCTGCCGCCACGGAGATTCGCTTCGATAACCACCACCGAGTCTTGGCTCTTCGACGCCTCCGAGCCAGCGCCCTGAAAAGGAAAGAGCTCAGAATGAAGCAAGTCGACATAAGACAAAGCAGCAAATTGAAGGATTACAAGTAGCAGAGACAAGATCTTACTATTCCTCTTCTTCCTCGGAGCTGAGAGCGGAGAAGTCAAATTCCGCCCGTGCGACGAGCTGGAGGAGAAGGATCCCTCGACGCTTGGCGGGTGCAGGGCCGGGCTCCGTAAGACCCCGCCCCGCTGTGGGCGGCATGAGGCGCCCCGCGGCAATAGTGCTTGTCGCGGTGGAGCGCGGCCGGGCGGCGAGGCGGTTGTTGGTCTGCTCGCCGCCCCGCCACTTCTCCGGTCTTATGGAGGCGCTTCTTGGCGGGGCCACGGGCCTCCCGCTGCAAGCTACTTGACGGCGGAGGGGAGGCGCCCGCAGCCTCATTCGCTCAGCGCCGGCTCGGCCTGCCCTCCTCGCCGGGCGAACTCCTCTCGATCGGCAAGGCTTGCCGCCGCTGCCTCTCGCCTCCACAGGAACCCAAACACGCCGGGCGGCAGCAGCTTCGCCGCCTCCAACCTTGTGGCGCGCGCCGCCATCTTTGCTCGGTGGTGTCGCTGGTGAGCCACTTCTGCTCGCAAGACGGATCGGCACTTCTTCCAAATTGTCGAAGAACCGATGCACGATGTCGCCGGGCGGCTCTCGCCAAGTTGGAACGATTCCAAGGGAATCGCACAACGGCATCATCGCTGATGCGGTCAAGGACGAAGTTGTTGCACAAAGGCACGACTTCTCGCAACATGAACCACTCGGTGATCTCGTGATCGCTTGAACAGCCCCGCAGCATGGCATCCAGCTCCGTGACGTTGAAGTTCCAGCTGAGGCCCGGACGCAGCCTCATGACGCCCGCCGCTTTGAACTCCCAAGCAGGCCTCCCCTCTCCCGCAAGGGCGCAATGCGGCGGCGAGGAAATCCGCGCCAACAGCTCTTACGGTAAGCCCGACATGCCCGAGGCGCAAGATCCGTTCACGGCAATCTTCAACTTGGCATCCTCCGCGCCAAGTTGCTCCAATCGCTGCCAAGACTATGGGAGTTTGGCGCAGGCAGTGAAAGGCTGTGGGTTCTCCTCATGATCCAACACCAATTGGCTCTCCACTCTCCCACTTGCCGCGCAGCTCTCCGTCAAGATATGCTTCCTTCTTGCCGATCCCGAGATCCATGCAATCCTCCGCAAGCGGCTCTCTCTCTCTACGCTGGGCATGAAGTAGTGGCGAAAAGGGCTACATTTGGTGGATTCGACAAAGTTCTCGCAGAGGTGTGCGAAAACTGCCATGGTGAGGACGGCGTTGGGGGTGAAATCAAGGAGGCGGAGGCCATATGTGTTCATGACATCGCAAAAGAATTGAAAAGGGCGGCAAAGCCTGCAGGGAAGAAAAGCGCCAAGAAAGGGTACCCGACGGAAACCTCCTCGGATGTGGCGGCGGAGATCACCTCGGCGCTGGTGCGCCTGCCTCCGCCGACTGTAAGAGGTAATACAGCTCGCAGCTGCTTCGGCCGAGCAGAGGGTCAAGAGGGCCCGCCTTCCGCAGCAGCCATGAGCCGCTGCGCCGGGCCGACTTCACGCTTTTCCCTTGTCGCCTTCGTCCCATGGCGGAGGTGGTGGAGGAGTCCGACGGCGTAAAGGCGCCGGTGGCAATGGGGGGGCGGAGCGCCGCCTTTGGACTTGAGAAGAAGGGGAGCGGCAGGGTTTTTGATGTGACAAAGAATGGCAAGTGGGCGCCCTGCCCTGCTTCCCCTGCTTATAAGGAGGGAGAGGGGCGGGCGCCCGCTTCCCATTAAAGAAAGCCCCCACGATCTCACTTCCACGACGCCACGCCCGAGCGTGCTGCTGTGGGGACGTGGTGGGTCCGAGGCTAATAATCGCGCGATCTAGGCCACGCGTCTGCAGACTGCTTTTGGGCCTAGCCCAGCAGAGCTCGGGCGCCAGGTGTGGCCCTCGCCCGGGGCTCCTGCCGGTGTACTAGAGTAGGGTACCCTAGTATCCCGAACTCGCACGGGCAGTCGCAGACACTCGCGGCGTGGCTGGCCTAGTGACCGCCAAGGTTCTTCATGGTTCTTCGGAGCCATTCAAGGACAAAGTACTCAAGACCCCGCAAGAGGAGCTTGTCGGGAAGGCCACTCAAGGCACGGCGAAACAAGACCCCGGCAAGAGGAGCTTGCCGAAGTCTTGGTGAGAGACAAGCTCCCGAAGCGACAGGATGCAGCCGCTGCAAGGTACTTGCCGCGCAGTAACCTCTTCATCTCCGCTTCCAGCCATCCGCCAACGTGTCGCCATGGGGCCATTCCAGCGCAGCGTGTCGGGGCTGTGCAGCCAGCGGGATCAGCGATAGCGGCGCCGACAAGCTTACCATCGTGGCAAACGGTGGTGCACTTGACGGTCCTCAGAGATCGTTTAGGCGACAGGACGGCATTTATTAATCTTGTCCCTTGCCGCCGAGTTAGGTATAGATCATCGACACATCGCATGATCGGGTGTACCAACTATTGTTTTTCCATTTGTACCTCATCTGCTTGCCACTGTCGGTGACCCCTTGAGCCTATAAAAGGAGGCCCAAGTGCAACGTATAAGAGGTTCGCCCGCTTAGTTCACTCGACACATACGAGACTAGAGACACTCAGCTAGGTTTTGTAGCTCCCATTGCTCCCTAGCAAGAACACAATACAATCAACCAAGCAGCAGTAGGAGTATTATCTCCGAGAGCTCCGGCTGGGTAAACTGCTCGTGCATTGCTTCGATCTGCTCTTTGTGCAATCTCCGCCCGAACCACAAGGGAATCGGTTCACAGTCCCATAGGTGTTCGTGGGACACGATCAGCTTCCCCGACAAAGCTGTTAATATTTACATGGTACATATATTAGTTACTTCTTTTAACGATATATATGTGAAGAGAAGCATTGACACTCATGGAAAGAGTACTTTTGTTATGCTGCTACGTGTTTACATACATATATTAGTTTCTTAGGTCATGCACATTTCTTAGAAAAAATTATCTCCTTCCGGCTATTAAGCTTGGAATAACATGAAAGGATAGTTAAAAATGCAATATATTTCCTTATTATTCATGGCACATTGGGTTCAGATAATATTTGCTTTGTTTTACTCGCTCCAAATTTAATTATCACAATTCCTTATTAAGCTAAATAGCTAATTATGTCGATATGATCTGATCTGATTCATTTATCCAAGTAAAGAGTGCATGCTCATGTTTCCACTCATCAAGGTGAAATCAATTTTAGAGGTCAAAGTAGGCGTAAGATCCACTCATGTTCTGATCTATCATGATTTTGGTTGAAAGTTGTGTTGAACTGAAATTATGCATCAAATCCCCTCACACAATTTTTTTTGCATGTTATGTGTTTGATGAGATTCCTCCAAGCCAGCTTGTTCAGTGATCCCTAATTCAGTTGTTTCGATTGGTTAGAAATTGACTATGATTCACTTATCGATTAATTAATTAGATTGATCTTTTAGTATGTTCATTCGCTTATTCAAATGATCACATTCACAGGTTTAGTTTGGTTTGGTTACCCATATAAGTCTGTAGTTCTTTTAGTCCTGTTCGTGTTGAGAATTTCTGAAATCAAATGTACAATTCATGTAGTTAAAAGGTATCAAAGTGATGTTTGTATGCATAGTTCCTGCCTATTGTAGCTAGAAAATGTGACTGTAAATTTTGTTAATCATTTATAGTTCCTGCCTGTTTTCCGCATTTTTCTAGGAAGGAATAACAGTAGGACATGCATGTGTTATTTTCCAAGACTTGTTCGAGATAAAGACCCAATGAGTCATCGGAAACTTCCCTGCCTCTCGCAGCAGCAAATGATTGGTCAGAGTGAGAGTTTGTCTGAAAATTGTTCAGAATGAGGCTCTAGCATGCTGCACACGGTGTAGACCAAAGGTATGGCAACTTCCATTTATATTTGTTTTTTGTTAGCAGGCTGCACACGCATATCTCTATGTGTAATTTTGAGCCTTTGTTAGCTTGTTGATGCAACAATGGCCGAGGAAGTGACGTGTGTGTTTAAGTCATGTTTTTTACAGGAAAACCTACCATGAAACAACTTATTTCAGTATGTTTTTATCTTCTCCTATGATTTATATTTAGTCAAGTTTAGCCTTGTATATAGTGTTAGGCTATAAAAACGTAAGTTGTTCTGTTCACTTTCATAAGTGAACCACAAAGATTTCACGCAAGAGAAAACCCATATGGATTGGTATCCCTTGGGCAAATAAGAAAATGCAATTATTTCAAGGATTTCAGTCATCCTTGTGGTTTTAGGAACTATAACAACAACTTCCGATATACTTCTATACCGTATTCTCTGACTTGAGATTTTTTTGTGCAAAGTATCCAATATCCATGTATATCTTTTGGCTGTGCTTATGCTCTTGAATAATAGAGCCATTTTCTTGAAATTCACTCCTGATTTAAATTTCTTCTTTTCTGAATCAATTTAACTGTGTTGGTCGTCATACAGCTTCCCTCGAGCAACAGCAAATTTAATAAGGCAATACAACAAAACGTGAGCTAATGGACATCCAATAGCTCTCAAGGCATTCAAGGAGGTACCGCTTTGACCGAACAACATGATCACGTTTTTTATTGAGGGAAGCATGCTCACGGAGGCGCCTGTGGTTGTGTGTGGGCATGTATGACGCTGGCATAGTCATATGCTGATTATCTAAGATACGTCAGATCCTTGACTTTGAACATCAATTGTAAATAAGCCGGAAGTTGTATCTATAGCATCTGTATTATTTATCCCTTGCGTCAAAATGTAGAATTTTCTCACTAGATTTGCACAACATAGATATACTGTATATATTTTCTCAAGTATTTGCTATGACCAGATCTTAAGAAATGGTGTGCATATTAAGGCCTAAAACTTTTATTTGCATTTACTTCCTTGGTTACTGCAATAGATCACCTGACCTGACAAAATAGTGGGTTAGCATGCTTTGAAAAGAACAGCACTTGAGCATATGTAGCCATGTAGGTCAACGAAGTTTCTTTCTTGATACTTTTAGATACGTACTACCACATGCATGCTGGATTTGTGCTCTATCCATATTTTAGTATAAGCACGTGAGAAAATAAGCCATTTTAAATTGAGTGCCTGAAATATTTTGTTTTCCACTTTGAGCTTCACATAAAGAGGAACAATGGATATATCAAATAAAAAACGAACCAGCTTTCCCCGGTGAAGAATCCTCTACTAATAATGAGCCTCGTGTACATCCTACTCAAAGTTAGTTTTTTCGCTAAAAGACCCGTGCATTCAATAGTTCCCATTTATCCATGAAGATAGCATAGCATGCTTTATTTCGCTTACAAACAAACTATTGCAGAATCAATTTAATTATGTTAGTGGGCAATCCTCTATATTACTCGATACATACATCGTGGCATGCCTTTGTAGCATCATCTTCTATCATGTTGTATTATTATGCATTTCCTAATAATTTTTGCCAAAGGGGCAGATGACATAGGAGAGATCTTCAACCAGTTTTCCTCGTGTTCTTCTCACGACAACAAGCTCTGCACAACAACATGCTCACAAGACACCGCAACCATAGAGATATACCGCGACACATACCAGGTCGTTGATCGATATATCATCTATTTCACCTTTCATATGCATCCTCTTCTTCCTCGCCCCTTTTCGTATGCATCAAGGGCAAGATCGGCATTTTATATTTTCCATTACAGCTTGGTCATAAATTTTTACTTTGTTTTGCCAGAGAGTTGTGCTTCATGTAGCTATTATAGCAGGATAATTGTATGCTTGCATTGAAGAAGAGGTTATACCAACCGAGGCCAAGTGCACCGAACTTACCCATGCCTCGTATGGATGGCTATTCTAAATTGGATGCCCTTGTTTCTAGATTTCTTCATTTCCTGATTTTGTTAATTTTCAACTATTTCATATTGCCATGCAGGTTTGGGGCTCAAATGTAGAGACCTCTCCTCTAGGGGACAACATCACAATGTATTTTCATAGAATACTTATGTAGGTCTTTCCTCTCCTAACTATTAACATTCTTCGCTCTTCAAGTGAGTTTTCATATGCTTGAGGTTGTGGGAAGAAAACATACTGTAATATCTCGAAAGATATGTAAATAGTTCAAGTAATTCAAAGATATCACACATACATATATGATGTATACAACTCTATTATGAAATATACATTTTGACTTGTGAGTAGAGTTCTTTCTTTAGTCATTAGACAAGGACATCAAATAACTAAGTGAAATTAGCATGACCATGTACCACTTAGCACGTGGATTGATGAAGTGGGGGTATGGTGGCACATGTTTGTTCGTATGTACATGTTGGGTTCTGTGGAGGGCAAAACTTAAGGTTTCTTCATTTAAGATGGTTCCTTTCTTTTCTTTCATAAATCTCTTGTTTTCATATTTGTGTATATTTTCCATCATCAAAACAGGCTTCACAAGATTTCATGGCTAATGGAGTTGCATGTCTGTAAAAGTCACCAAGTACAGATTGTACTCTCTTCTTAGTCTTGTTTCGTGGAATTACAAAGACCGGTCGGTGCAGATGTGGCTTATAAAGTTTCATACTTCAAATCCAAGATTTCATAAAAATATTCAAAGTGTGCATAGGTTCATTGTTCTATGTTGTATTCCTGGATTTTGTGTGGTACGAGCTGCTGAATTTTTTGGTTTTGGTTTGGCTGTACCTGCAGAAATTTTGGCATGTTTAGCTCTTTAGTTATGCTTCTTGAGTAGCATTGAATGGTTCTCGACTCACCTGCTCTTGTGATAGCTTTAGCGATGATGGAAATTGGAGTGCAGCTTGACTATTGACAACTCATTCTATGACAGGCTTGCCAAGAAAGGCGGCAGCTACGAAAGGAGGACACCACCAAGATGAGCGAGACCGCGCCAATGTAATCGTGTGTGCTCTGGTGGTTTCAGTTTGATAATTCTCATTACACCTAGCTTCTATTCTCCCAATCTCTAGGAATTTTGTGTGCTATTGCATTATCGAATACGTACAAGAGGATGGAAAGTAGCGCAGCAGCAAGATAATCCATGTACAGCCAGATGGGGCTAAGCCTCGCTGCCTCCGCCCGATGAACAAAAGGACCTAAGATAGCTGAGGTGCGCTTAGATAGGGGCGCCCTACAAGAGATGAGGGAGCAACGTGGTCCGGATGGCTAAGATCAGTCAACGCCGGCTGCTTTGTTGTGCCATTACCACACTTAGGCTGGAACATGCTCGACGGCCATGGCGCCGCGCCACTTCTTAATTGTCTCTCGAGCCACACCATTTCGTGGGATAAGCGAGTTGGAGGAAATGGAGAGATGAGTCGCCACTCATTGATAGAAAATCATTTGTGAAGAACCTCCTTTTCACGAGATGATTGATTGTTCCTCCGCTTTCACTTTTGTGCCCAAAGCCCCGTGTGTTGCTTGTGAACCACTATTGTTTAGGTCGCCGGTCATGTAAACTATAAGGACAATATTAATATAATACGACTACTAAGCCACTTCCTTTAACACCGTGAAGTACATCCAAGAACGTGGAATGGGCGCGGCCCAACTCGGCACCGCCTAACTATCTATCAGCGGCGCGCCATGGCGCGCCTCTAACCGATAGTGTTGGGGTGTTCATTCGCCCCAATATGAATGAGCCCCAACAACATTTCTTCTTTGGCTGGTGATCCAAGGGGTCCGTGGTTCCGACGTTCCGATCCGCTGGTAACTCAGCCATTAGCCGCAGACGACGCACATGTGATTCTCGACGATCGTGTGTGCCTCGGTCAGCTGCCTCGAAGTTAACTAGCTATAGCTAGCTAGAGCTAGGTCACCGCCCCGCAACCTCAGCCATCGGACCGCGACCGCCAGCGTGACTATTTGGCCTTCTTCCTCGTGATCAGACGCAAGCCATGGACACGTAGACGGCCCCGAAGCTCCACCCCAATTTGGTAACCTTCGCTCGCAAGGCCGATGGTTGCTCCTCCGTAATCGACACGATATCGACCGAGCATACGATGCAGTGATGGATGACACATACCGAAGTTGTCACGAGGTGCGCATCTCGCCGTGCACCGCCTCAAGCCTCGAAATGGGCAGCCATCTATACACGGCTGTCCAAATGCCTGTCACCCCCGCAATAGCGCCGATCCATCGCTGTGTCGGGAAAGCTTCAGATAGTTGCTTTCTTTGATATTAGATCACCAAGTCTCCTTTCGCCTTTTGTTTTATCGCGAGAAGGAAAGACGAGCTAGCTGGTTTTGATGCTTTGCAGTGACACGCCCATTTTATGCGTAGGCGAGCAACGATCTTGGCCTCCACGCACGCACGCATAGAAGAAAAGAAAAGAAAAGTCGCCCCGATGCCTCCTCCCTTGTTTTCCGTGATCGTCCGGCGCGGCAAGCCAGCCGGAACGGACGAGGCGATCTCGACCGATCGCGAGATGCAGCTCGCACGGCAACACGCAACTGGTTTAATTCATGATGGCCAAAGCTGCAAGCTTCCCGAACTTAACCAACTTGCGCTTGTCATATCATATGCTGGTCCCATGCTTGGCCGCCAAGTTAGCATAGATAGCAGCCGCTGCTTTTGGGCGAGCCTGCCATAACCTGCTTTAACTTGTTCTCTTGGCCTTTTGTTAGATATTAAACCTACTTTTGCTGCTTTGCATGGCTATTTGCCCTTCTCAGATACTTGGCTTGAGATAGGAGGATTGGGCCACACCATGGAGTTTGTTACATGTGATCCACATTAATTACTTGGATGATGCTACTAGCTTGCCGCCACTTCCCTTCCACGCAATCTCCCCCTCTATCTCTTGCCCTTTCTTCCGCTTGTCGCCACTAGAGACCAAAGGGTCGGGCGAAGTCCCGACACTAGTCGATGAAGGCGGCTACAAGGAAGGAGATTCTGCTTCAAAGAGCCTTCGACAAAGGAGATGTGATCTACGTATTTACAATTTGAGGGCAAATGTATGGTTGTGCATGCCGCGTGGTGGTGGTTTTTTTCGTCCGGGTCAACGGCTCTGATGGCTAGGCATTGGTGACTATGATTCATCTGCAGCTACACGAGCGACAACGGAGTGGCAACGACAACCTTCATGTACAACAAGGCGGTCCTCCGCCCGGGCGGCATGGGTGTCGCTCTCGGTCCTGCTGCTATAAACGGATGTCCCAATAGGTCAAGAGATTTTGATTCAACATTAAAGACGAGTGTGTTTTGCCAACCAATTCTACCGCCATGCATAAGGATGACCGAGCGTGAAGACACTAGACAAACGTTGTTCATTAGTGGCAGGTCAGATATCGACTACCATCATCCGTGTTGGAGACAAGATAACGACCGGGACAAACCGCCCCAAAAGGGAATACAAAGGAGCTGGTGAAATATATCATAGAGCTTAATCTCTAGGAGAATATAGTGGTAGCTGCGCATACATGCATAACTCATCAATATTACATTACTATAACCTGACTAATAAGGAAACCGAATATGCCACAAGACAAGAATACTCACCGGTTGTAAGGAAAGAGTATTATATCTTTGTGTTCATTTATTACCAACGATTGTAGCAAGTTGGCCTCGTATTTTCGGCATGAAATTTAACCTCGCTTGCATCTATGAGATATGTGTTAATGAACCCAATATCACCCACTTGTCTTTTCTTCAATTCGCGATCTTCAATCTGCATAATATAGTGAGGATAATTATAAATACATGCAATGAAAGAGCTGAGTTATATAGAGAGACTTAATGATGTAAGTAGTACTACTTACGATAAAGAGTGTGAGCGTTGTTTTATCGAGGGCCAATTTATTGAAAACTGATAGAACTCCTCAAATGGAATAGGCAACAGTTCAATTCCAACGAGGTCATGCTCCTTTTAACTCTCACATACAAAGTACTCCTCCCTCGACTCTCTGCAGGTTTTCATGTACCAATCATGCAATCTTCGTGATCATCATGATAGAGATCTTTCATCTTGACGAGAGGCTTCCCGCATCAGATCTTTGTATCTGCACCTCCAAGAAATCATAATGTACATCGTCAAGCAGGTAATCTCCAGGATTGCTATAACCGGCACCATCCTCGGATCAACGATGTCGCTAGCAGGCACCTTGAGTGGGGGGCACGATTTTTCATGTTCGCCGAGCTGGGCAATTTGTTTCCAGCTCGCCGCTCTTTCATCCTTTGATCATCGACAGCATTTCCCGACCTCTCCGCTTCGCAAATGCCTTCCAATAATGCGCCATAGTTGCCTTCGCGAGACTTGGGTGGTTTTGTCGTGCAGCCAGAGTGCGCTTCGCTTTCACCGATCTACCTTCTCCTTCGGAGGTGGATGTCTCGTGCTTTCAACCCTTGAAACCAGTCCTTCACTTCGTTCGCGATCTTCGCTCTCCTCCGGGTCATCTCAGATGGTAACTTCTCCGAGTCTTCAGAGAAGGACCAGATCAGTATGTCCTCCCGCCTTTGGTTGTACTGCTAGACGCCGCAGAGCAGACGGAGCGGATGTCTTCTTTCCTTACTTACGAGGCGGAGGAGAAGGACTACGACGTGCCGGAGCAGCCGGAGCGGCGGAGGGTCTCTTCCGCCTTTGCCGACGAGGCGGAGAAGGAGGAGGCTGGCTGCTCGGGCGCTGGCGCAGCGGAGAAGGAGGCGGAGGTCGCCACGCCGGAGAAGGAGCCGGCCGAGTGCCCTAATCGCCACTCGCCGAGGAGGAGGCGGTGGAGGAGGCGGAGTGCCCGACTCACCGGAGGAGGAGGAGGAGGAGGCGGAGGCGCCCGTTCGAAGGTTGATGAGATCCTTCCGCCATAGGCATGGAGTCTTTAGAGCGTAACCCAGCCGAGTCTCCCTTCATCGGTAGGGTGATCAAGCTGGAGGTCCTCAAATCCTCTCGTGATTTCATCCACCATCACCCTAGCATATCCTTCCGAATCGGCCGCAAAGTGAAAAGTTGCGCTAATTTAGTAGGATAAACAAAGCCAACAGCCGCCTTTGACCTTCAAATTCATCCATTGCGCCATAAGGTGGCAATTTTCAGCCTCCGTGATAGCATCCACGGATAGCTAGCAGGAGCCGCCAAGGCATGCTCCGCTGAAGCAGCTTGGTGGAAGCCACGCTGCTTCTCCACCGAGATGGCGGGTAGCTTTGGGGAAGCTTCGCAGGTCGCTTGCTGCGATCCGCTTCGCCTCTATCGCTTGTAGGCCTTGCATGCAGCGCCGCAGTTCACCGCTACACTTTCTTCCTCCTCTCCGCATTTGTAATCACCGATCCGAAACCCAGCCTTCCACGAAACGGAGTCTGCATGCCTCGTCCGCCTGTGGTGCTCAGGATTCCGAGGGTCATTGTGAGCTCGCTGCTTTCTCGTCTCGAAAGAACGCCCCTTGCTGCTCGCTCGATATATTGCTGAAGCTCTCTTGACCGGTATGTCCAATTGATCGTCCGTCCAAATGCACTTCCCCGACATAGGTCCAAGGTTCCGCCAGCCCCAAGAACCAAGTCCGCAATGGTCTGGCCAGTTCATTGTCTCTCGTTCAACCTTTATCAAGCAGATCATTCTCAGCCTTTGGCCCATTTAGGCCGGGCTATGAGGTAGCCACCGACCCTCGCATGGTTGCTTCTTCTTTGCAGCATTTTTCTTGTTTGTCGCCGACATCTTTTTACTCTTTTCCGATGTCTTGTGGGCTACAAATGCGGGCCACCATCTATGATCTTCTCATATTTGCCCTTGAATTCTAGGGTCTCTTTTTTATCGACAAACTTATTCAGGACTTTCTTCCAATTCCTGAATAGGTCTTCCATCTTCTTAAGAGCAAAAGACTTGATTAATTGCTCAACTGGCTTCTCCGGATCATCCTCCGCGGTAGGGTGAAATTTGACTTCAGCTCGGTCCAAAGATCATTTTTCTGCATATCATTGACATAAGACACCGCAGGGTCTTCGTTCTTAGGCCTATACCATTGCTGGATGCTAATCGGGATCTTGTCCCTAGCGAGAACCCCGCACTGAGCAACAAATGCCTTCTTTGTCCGGATGGGTTCAATCGGTTGGTCAGCATGCGATTTCTATGATCTCAAACTTTTCATCCGAGCTCAACTTTTTCTTCGGCCTCGCCTATTTACCGGTTGTGCTCGATCCGAGGGCTAGAAAAAGAACAAATACGAGAGTTAATTAATATGTGTACATACCAAAACAACGAATGCATCAATTAGCTAGTCAGCACAGGCTTAACTAATATATATACCGGCCGGACTCGTTCGTCACCGAGCCGCCCTCATGGTCTACTTCTTCTTGCACCGCATTGGGTCATAGGAGCCATCATAATCATAGCTAGCTGCTTCTTCACCCTCTCCTTCCAGACCATCGGTGTCGTTGAGAAACATCAACGAGCGATAACATCACTTCCTTCATGATTATGTCCCTCAACAACGCTTCTTGTGCTTCGCCCTGGGGCTGTCCATAGTTTCTACCAATATTTACAACATGGCAATTATTATTCAAACATGACAGATATGGATATATTAGTGGCAAACGAGAACTAGCTAGGTAATTACAATAAGGAATCATATTAATTAGTGGCCTCGACGCTGCTTCTCTAGGGTTTCGTGGCCTCGACAACGCTCAAGGGTTAGGTGGCCTCGAGAACGCTTCAAGGAGGGGTAATATCGACAACCACGAGATACATACAAGGGAAAATAATGTTATCGGGAGGTATATCGACCCCCCACGTGTTGAAGTTATCGGGAGGGGGTATATCGACCCTCCCACGTGTTGAAGTTATCGTGAGGTATATCGACCCCCCACGTGTTGAAGTTAACGGAGGTATATCGACCCCCTCGTGTTGAAGTTATCGGAGGGGTATATCGACTTCCCCCATGTGTTGAAGTTATCGGGAGTTTATATCGATACTACATACGCATATGCATGGGAAAATAATATATATTATCGGGAGGTATATCGACCCCCACGTGTTGAAGTTATCGGAGAGGGTATATCACCCACCCCCACGTATTGAAGTTATCGGGAGTTTATATCGACACGACATACGCACATGGGAAAATATATTATCGGGAGGTATCCACCCCCTCGTGTTGAAGTTATCGGAGGGTATATAGACTATTTACGTAATCCGATAAAACATAAGAAAACAAAGAAGAAATAAAAGAGGAGAAGAAGAAAGAATAGCTAGAGGAGAAGATCAAGAAAAATAAGAAGAAAAGAATAGGAGAAGAAGAGAAAATAGAATATTCTATTTTCTCTTCTTCTCCACTATTCCTTTCTTCTTCTCCTCTTCTTTTTCTTCTTTTTTCTTCTTCTTATTTATTTCTCCTTTTCTTCCTATCCTCTTGTTCTTTCTTTCCTCTTCTTATTTTATTCTTTCCTATCCTTCTTTTCCTTCCTTCTTAATATCACTTAGCAAATTTTGCAACGATAGGGAGGTGCTCCCGTGGTCTAAAATCCGCCTATGCACGATAGAAAATTATGAAAAATACATCTATGATCCCTCAACGCCCCCGCCTCTCATGAACAAAAAAATCTGTGAATTAAAAAATCATGTTCTATGAACAAAAAACATTATATTTCATCCACATTCGTGCATACATCATATATGTGATCAACGTGGATGTACGATAGCACCACCTACCGTAACCACGCCTAAAAATCTCTGTGTCTACATTGCATTTGCTCCCTCCAAACTACCCCATTTACCTTTATATGCAATGATTTACATTCCGCTGCTATACTCTTAGAATTGCATGTGTAGGTTGTTTGCTTGACTAGTGCTAAGTTGCTAAAATATGCCAAAACTTAGAAGTGGGAAAAGGCTAGATTTTATTTGGTCAAGTAGTCTAATCACCCCCTCTAGACATACTTTCGATCCTACAAGTTCTCTCCAAAATTACTTGTTGTATATAAATTGTTGTCGGGCACGAAACCACCACAAAGCTATTCTCTAGAATAACACCTTAAGATGCAAATCAACCAAAGCCCTAATGTCACCTAGATATTCCAATGTCACCGCAAATATCCGTGGGTTTGGTTATACGATAAGCATCAGACAACTTCAGATTCATCTATTTGATTCCCAAGGAGTGCCCCAAAATATCTACCGGAGAGTCAAGATGAGAACGTGTGCCAACCCCTATGCATAGGCCCTAAAGCCACGGAACCCGCAAGTTGATCACAATAATATACATCGAGTAACTCAATTAGATATCCCAATGTCACTACAGATATCCTCATGCAAAACACATATTAAGTGCTCTCAAATCCTTAAAGACTCAATCCGATAAGAAAACTTCAATGGAAAATCAATTCATCAAGAAGATAGAGAGGGGAAAACTCCTTATGATTAATCTATGTCAACAAAGCATGCGTTACATCAAGATCGCTCCATCTCAATAACACGAGAGAGAGAGAGATACAACACATAGCTACCGGTACATACCTCAACCCCGAGGAAGGACTACTCCTTCTCATCATGGTGGCCGCCATGATGATGAAGATGGCCACCGGTGATGATTCCTCTTCCCATGGAGTGCCGTGGAAGGGCTCTAGATTGGATCTCGCGTTATGGAACTGGCGGAAGCTGGAACAAAGTTTCACGACTCCATAGGTTTTTGGAATATTTGGGCATTTATAGAGCGAAGAGGCGGTGGGAGGCCACCGAGGTGGACACAACCCACTGGCGCGCCTGCCCTCAGTGTGCCCCTAGTGGGTTTTGACTCCTCGGGCACTCCCGGTGCTTCTCCGCCCACTCGGATGTCTTCTCGTCCAAAAAATCTCCAAAAGTTTCGCTGCATTTGGACTCCTTTGATATTGATTTTCATGATGTAAAAACAAGCAAAAGAACATGAACTGCACCGGGCACTATGTCAATAGGTTAGTCCCAAAAATGATATAAATTTGCTATAAAATGATTGTAAAACATCCAAGAATGATAATATAACAGCATGAAACAATAAAATTATAGATACGCTGGAGACGACGTTGCTCAATCTCAAGATGTAAAGAGACATGACATGCATGTATCGCTATTAAGGGTAAAAAGATGGGGTTTATTCATACGTGAGTTTATCTTGTCTACATCATGTCATCTTGCCTAATGAATTACTCTGTTTTTTCATGAATATAATACACTAGATGCATGTTGATAGCAGCCGATGTGTGGAATAATAGTAGTAGATGCGTAATCATTTTGGTCTACTAATCTTGGACGTGATGCCTATATGTTTGATTATTGCCTTGGATATCGCCATAATTATTTGCTTTTCTATCAATTGTTGAACAATAATTTGTCAAATACAATAGAATGTAGAATGTAAATTTTAGTAAATGTAGTGGTTATAAGATATTTTCTATTGTAGATTATTTGAATAGAATAGAAAATTTTCAATAATGTAGATTATTTGAATAGAATAGAATAGAATTCTGTTAGTAATGTAGGGGAAGAGAACCAAATACTTTTACATATTTAGTTATGCTTGCTGTACAAATGAAATGTTAGGGTTATAAGACGCTACAAAGTTTTAACAATAGAAATTTTAGGTATAGAAAATTTTCAATTATAGAAATGTATTGAATGCTATATGAGAAATTTTAGGTATCAAATTTAGTAATAAAAATTTAGTAAGAAAATTTAGGTATAGAAATTTTAGTAAGAAAATTTAGGTATAGAAATTTTAGTAATTTCTTTCACTTTAGAAATGTATTGGACAATTTAATTATTTTCATGTCATTATCACTTTGTCATCAAAGAATGCTGTATGGGATCTAATTATCTAAAATTTTCAATCGGTGGAATTGCAGTGCTTTGTAGTGTCGCTGCTCCCTAGAGTGATCGCCATCGAACCTACCTCTACTTCCTTCTACACCCAGTCGGTGAGCTAAAAGTCCACCTCCTCCTAGGGTATTTAGTTAATTATGTCAATATTACATTGCCAAGTTTGAATGCTCCCGCGGGAAGGATATATATATATATGTGCTTGTCCTAGTGGCCTATGTTTGCATGGAACACCTCCTAGTGACCTATGCAAGTTTTCAGAGATGTTTTTATAGATGTAGTGGTAGTAGATGAGTAGCTGTGACAATGTGAAGCTAGTTATTTAAAATGATAATTGATCCGGATAGAATTTCAAGTTTAAACATCTTATGTGTATGGACATCTTTGTATCGCAGGAAAAATCCGAGTGACCTATGTTTTGCTGGAGTGTTGATTCATTTCGTTCTAGCAATTTCAGGCGCCGATATAAACCTATTTTAGCAAAAGTCATGCTGATTTTTGTGAATTTTAGCATGATTTGTGCTAGAATATGTAGGAAATATCGAGTGCCCTGGATTTGCCAAAAGAGAATCAAACCACATTTCGGGTTGACTTTAAGTCTTTCAGTGGCTCCATACATGACAACCAAAAATTAGTGAGAAAGAGTGTCCACTATATATGACAAAGAAGAATGTCGATCGTTGTCGCTGTGGTAGCTTCTTCTTCCTTCTTCTCATGATATACCTTGGTAATGCACAAGAGGGGAGGGAAGCCACCATCACCGACGGCCTAAAAATCAGTGAGGTAGTGTACACCATATATGAGAGAGGAAGAATTCAGATCTGTTGTCGGGGTAGCTTCTTCTTCATTTGAAGGTGCTAGACATTTTGGTGTAATGCACTTTCAATTAAAGGAGGAGCTACCATCACCGACGGTCTCAAATGTCGAGATGAAGAATCCCGATCGTTGTCGTGGTCGCTTCTCCTTCGCTCCTGCAGTGCTAGACATTTTGGTGTAATGCACTCGAGGACTAAGGAAGGAGCGCACCATCACAGCACGGTCAAATATATCGAGAGGGAGTGCCCACCATATACACCACGTGAGATCCGAAGTTTTCAAGGAAGACTCAACAGACTTAGAGTCAACCCGTTATGAATAATAATGATTTGTTGTCATGAGTTCCATGTAATTGTTGTCGATTTATAATCTTTGAATTTTGAACACAGGAAATGTCCGATGATGATAGGATCCCGGAGTGCGACTCATGCCATGATGACATGGGTTTATGCGATAGGGAGCATCACATGCAAAATGGTAGGTTTTCACCATGAAGCTGGAGGAGACCTTCGATGTTTGTACCGCACGCACGGCAAGCATATCGTCGTAATTAATCTTCACTTGTGCTTCTTTTCTTCAATGTGTAATTTCTTTTCTCCTATTCGACTAGTACATCCCATGTCATGCAAGATTGTATGTATTGTAGAAGCTTGGTTTCCAAGACATTGAGAATATGGAGACGAGGAGGGCTCACCTAAGGACTAAACATGGTTATGCTGCTTTGAAAGTTGTTGTACAATGCGCTTAATCACTCCTATTTCGGTTGTTCTAATTGGGTAGTCAGCAAGGCATATGGATTTGAGGAGAATATGCAAATAACATTGAATATTCGCTACCAAGATGATCATATTGAAAATAATATCGACATATGGGGGATCTGGATATGCTTCCAATTTTGCCTAAATGTGAGTTTGTCAAACTAATTTGTTAAGTTAAATAATTTATATTATTTATTTAAAAATATTTGGTGTTCATCACTACTAAACTTGTTTTTTTTATAATTGTCAGCTTATTTCTTATCTTCAAGAAATACTCGGAAGGCTATAGACATGACATGCTACAGCTATGGTTCTGAGCTTAATTGTGAGGAGAAAGGTCATCTCGTCTCATTCATAGATGATTTTGAGGCCTTTAAGACCAATCACTCTATCAGCCCAAATTCTAGTGGATACGTGCCACTAGTCCATCAGTTGCACATTGGTAACTTCATTGCCAAAAACTTGCTATGATTTTGTTAACGATGGTAACTTCATTGCATATATTCTTCAATGTAAGCTCCCAAGGAGGTTGTGCCTCGACATGATGTTTATCAAGGTCATATGCATATGGTTAGCTTCACCAACTTCCCAAGGCTTACCACAAGGCATACTCGATTTCTTTAAAAGATGGAAGGCTCAATATCAAAGAATGGAGCAAGGTAATGAATGCGACAGCAACTAATTGGAGACAACATGAATGTGCTGCCAGCCACAAGTTGGAGATAGGTGTATCTCCATTCTCCATTTTGAGATGGACCGTTTACTGTTTTATGCTATTTTACCTAGGAGAGAGGAGTAGGTCCTAGGTACTATGAACAGTTAGTTAGTGTTGATTATGACTATGATGATGATGAGGAGTTGTTATTATGTGCTACAATGTGTTAGAGTTGATGATGATGAGGAGGACGAGGAGGAGGAGTTGTGATTATGACTACTATGATGATGAGGAGGAGGAGTTGTGATTACCGAGTTGTTATATGATGACTCATGAACGAAAATGATGATGAGGAGGAGTTGTTGTATGACTATGTATTATGATGATAAGTTGTTAATGATATGATGATGATGATGATATTATATCACTGGGTGAAAGAACCATGGATTAGATTTTAAATGGATGGATCCAAAGTGGAAAGAACCGCTGTAACATCCCAAATTTCCTATTTGGAATGTTTTACAATTATAGCTAAGCATCTATGCATATTGTTTGAATTTGAGTGACATTTGAAGTTTCAGAAGATTTTGAGTTGATGGAATTTGAATTTGAATTGGCAGTTGAAATTTATTTCAAATCAATGCCTGACAAATAATTGAGAAAAAGTATGAGAGGAGTAAACATGACACTCCAAATATGTCAGAAGAAAACTTTGCCAAAAAGTTTGAATTCAAATTTGACTTTTATTTGGGATTTCTAGAAAATGATTTTTTATAAAGTTTGAGTTTTGCCCCGGGAAAAATGTTCAAATTGTAGGGAATATTCCCCTGATCATTTTGATATATATATGTCCTATATAATATATATATATTTTATTCTCTCTCTCTCTCTAATTCAAAAAAAGAAAAGAAGACCCAGCGCCACCAAAAGCTAACTGCCCACCAAAGACCTAGGCAGCCCACCAGCGCGAGCCCAGCCACCGAGCCGACCGAATCTAGCCAAGGCCAACACCAACCTCTACCCTTCGTTGCCCGACCGATCCGCTTCTCTCTCTCCCACGACACCCGCCCCACCTCCCTTCTTCCTCTCCACGCTAACCATCAAGGCCACGAATCCTCAAGAACTGGATCTCCTCCCGATCCGCCTCGCCCAAGTCGACGCCTCTATATATACCGACCCCTAGACCCGATCCCCCACTTCGCCGCCTCGACCTCTCCTCGCCAGAATCGCCGCCGGACGCCTAACGCTGCCGCGCCATTTGCCCTGCCTCGCCGCCCGAACCCCCGAGCTCCACCGACCCCACCGCCGACTTCTTGCTTGGCCAAGACTCCGCCGGAGGTCTCCGCCGTCGCCTGACCACCGGAGCCCAGCTGCGGCTGTCGCCTCGAAAGCCGCCGACGACACCGCGGTGAGTCATCGAGATTCCCACCGTCCGATCTAAAACGAGGGTCTAGATTAGATCTACTTAAGGGGTACGGTTTATTTAGGTTTTAGTTTAAAAGATCCGTTTAGTTCCGGTTTTATTTAGGTTTAATTTAGACCGCCCGACTCGGTTTAATCCTCGGCGCATTTTAGTTATTTGACGCCTGATGCGTTAGATAGAGGAACACAATTTACCTCAAAGTTTTGGAATCAGCTTGCATGAAACTTTGGGTATGAGGCTGGAGTTCAAGACAGCCTTCGTCCGCAGATGATGGACAGATCGAGAGAGTCAACCAGATCCCGGAGGACATGTTGAGAGCTTGTGCGCTAGACTATGGGTCTAGCTGGGATGATAATTTACCATACGCCGAGTTCTCATACAACAACAGCTATCGCACTCACCAAGATGGCCCTTTCAAGCTCTATACGTAAGGAGGTGCAGAACACCATTGCTGTGGGATGGTGTTGAGATCGAAAACTTTTCGTCCCGATCTTATCAGAGATTCAAGAGAAAGTCAAGCTGATTCGAGATAGGCTCAAGGTAGCCCAATGAGGCGTAAGAGTTATGCCGACAAGAACGCAAGGAAGTAACTTACGGCGGAGACCGGCATATTCGTGTGTCTCACTTCGTGGAATCAAGAGGTTCGGTGTTAAAGGAAAGTTAGCACCCCGGTTCATTGGCCCCTACAAAATCCTCGAACGTCAGGGAGAAGTTGCTTACAAGTTGGAATTGCCGAAAGGATTGTCCGGAGTTCATGATGTCTTCCATGTTTCTCAGCTGAAGAAATGCCATGCCGACATGGCTGATATTCCGCTGAGAGACACAAGGCCTCTAGAGGCCATACAGCTCGACAAAGGATCTGACTTATGAGGAGAAACCCGTCCAATTCTCGAGACTGCGAACAGAGTCACCCGCTGCAAGATCATCAAGTTCTCGCAGGTGCTGTGGAGTCATCACTCCGAGGAGGAAGCCACCGGGAGCGAGAAGAAGACCTCCGCCGAGACCACCCGCACCTATTTGTTAGTTAACCCGAATCTCGAGGGCGAGATTCATCTTAAGGTGGGTAGGTTTGTAACATCCCAAATTTCCTATTTGGAATGTTTTACAATTATAGCTAAGCATCTATGCATATTGTTTGAATTTGAGTGACATTTGAAGTTTCGTAAGATTTTGAGTTGATGGAATTTGAATTTGAATTGGCAGCTCAAATTTATTTCAAATCAATGCCCCACAAAGACTTGAGAAAAGTATGAGAGGAGTAAACATGACACTCCAAATATGTCAAGAAAACTTTGCCAAAAGATTGAATTCAAATTTGACTTTTATTTGGGATTTCTAGAAAATGATTTTTCATAAAGTTTGTGTTTTGTCACTGAAAAATGTTCAAATTGTAGGAATATTCTGATCATTTTGATATATATATGTCCTATATAATATATATATATATTATCTCTCTCTCTCTCTCTCTCTCTAATTCAAAAAAATTAGAAAGAAGACCCAGCGCCACCAAAGCCAACCGCCCACCAAAGCACCTAGGCAGCTTGTTGGGGAACGAGTAATTTCAAAAATTTCCTACGATCACGCAAGATCATGGTGGTGCATAGCAACGAGATGAGAGTGTTGTCTCACGCACTCAGAGACCAGCAACGGAAGCGTTGACGCAACGAGAGGAAGTAGTCGCATTTCTTCCCGATCCAACCGATCCAAGTACCGAACGACGGCACCTCCGAAGTTCTGCACACGCTCAGCTCGATGACGCCCCTCAACTCCGATCCAGCCGAGTGTTGAGGGAGAGTTTCACAAGACGACGGCGCAGGACGATGATGATGTTCCACCGCGCAGGGCTTCGCCTAAGCTCCGCAACGGTATATTCGAGGTGTAGTTTGGTGGAAGGGGCACCGACACGGCTAAGGAACGATCCGTAGATCAACTTGTGTGTCTATAGGGTGCCCCTGCCCCTCGTGATATAAAGGAGCAAGGAGGGAGGAGGCCGCCCTATGTTTATGCCATTAGGGGAGTCCTACTCCCACCGGAGTAGGATTCCCTTTCCTAGTCCAACTAGGAATCCTTCCATGTAGGGGAGGAAGGAGAAGGAAGTGGAGGAGAGGAAGGTGGCCGCCCCTTTTCCCTAGTCCACCCGGACTAGAGGGAGGGGGGCGCAGCAGCCTTTTTCCTCTTCCCACTAAAGCCCATCAAGGCCCATTACTCCCTGAACTACCCAGACCAAAAATACCCAATCACTCGAACCTTCCGAACTCCGAATATAGTCGTCCAATATATCGATCTTTACGCCTCGACCATTTCGAGACTCTCGTCATGTCCCCGATCTCATCCGGACTCAACAACCTTCGTACATCAATATCATATAAACTCATAATAACTGCCATCGAAACGTTGTTGCGCATGGATTCTACGGTTCGAGAACTATGTAGACATGACCGAGACACCTCTCTGGTCAATAACCAATAGCGGACCTGGATGCCCATATTGGCTCCTACATATTCTACGAAGATCTTTATCGGTCGATCAAGATAACAACATACGTTGTTCCTTTGTCATCGGTATAGTTATTTGCCCGAGATTCGATCGCCGGTATCCAATACCTAGTTCAATCTCGCATCGCAAGTCTCTTTTCTCGCTCCGTAATACATCATCTCACAACTAACACATTTAGTTGCAATGCTTGCAAGGCTTATGTGATGTGCATTACCGAGAGGGCCCAGAGATACCTCTCCGACAATCGGAGTGACAAATCCTAATCTCAAATATGCCAACCCAACATGTACCTTCGAGACACCTGTAATGTACCTTTATAATCACCCAGCTTACGCCAGACGCTTGGTAGCACCCAAAGTGTTCCTCGGCAAACGGGAGTTGCATAATCTCATAGTCATAGGAACATGTATAAGTCATGAAGAAAAGCACTAGCAACAAACTATACGATCAAAAGCTATGCTAATGGAATGGGTCATGTCAATCAGATCATTCAACTAATGATGTGATCCCGTTAATCAAATAACAACTCCTTGTTCATGGTTAGGAAACATAACCATCTTTGATTAACGAGCTAGTCAAGTAGAGGCATACTAGTGACACTCAGAGGTTTATGTATTCACACATGTATTATGTTTCCGTTAATACAATTCTAGCATGAATAATAAACATTTATCATGATATAAGGAAATAAATAATAACTTTATTATTGCCTCTAGGCATATTTCCTTCAGCCTCCCACTTGCACTAGAGTCAATAATCTAGTTCACATCGCCATGTGATTTAACATCAATAGTTCACATCTATATGTGGTTAACACCCATAGTTCACATCGACATGTGACCAACACCCAAAGGGTTTACTAGAGTCAGAATCTAGTTCACATCGCTATGTGATTAACACCCAAAGAGTACTAAGGTGTGATCATGTTTTGCTTGTGAGATAATTTTAGTCAACGGGTCTCACATGCTCAGAGTCGTAAGTATTTTGCAAATTTCTATGTCTACAATGCTCGCACGGAGCTACTCTAGCTAATTGCTCCCACTTTCTATATGTATCCGATTGAGACTCAGAGTCATCTAGATTAGTGTTAAAACTTGCATCGACGTAACCTTTACTTACTTAACCTTTTTCACTTCCATAATCGAGAAATATATCCTTATTCTACTAAGGATAATTTTGACCGCTGTCCATTGATCTACTTCCTAGATCTCTATTGCACTCCCTTGCCAATCTTAGTGGTAGGGTATGCAATAGATCCGTACACAAGATGACATACTTTATAGAACCTATGGCTGATGCATAGGAATGACTTTCATTCTCTTTCTATCTTCTCGCCGTGGTCGGGTTTTGAGTCTTACTCAATCTCACACCTTGTAACACGTGCAAGAACTCTTTCTTTGACTGTTCCATTTTGAACTACTTCAAAATCTTGTCAAGGTATGTATTCATTGAAAACTTATCAAGCCGCCTTGATCTATCTCTATAGATCTTGATGCTCAATATGTAAGCAGCTTCACCGAGGTCTTTCTTTGAAAAACTCCTTTCAAATACTCCTTTATGCTTTGCAGAATAATTCTACATCATTTCCATCAACAATATGTCATTCACATATACTTATCGAAATGTTGTAGTGCTCCCACTCACTTTCTTGTAAATACAGCCTTTCCAAAAGTCTCAGATAAATCATATGCTTTGATCAACCCATCAAAGCGATATTCCAACTCCGAGATGCTTGCACCAGTCCATTGATGGATCGCTGAGCTTGCACATTTTGTTAGCCCTTTAGGATTGACAAAACTTCGTTGCATCATATACAATTCTTTAATAAATCCATTAAAGAATGTAGTTTTGACATCCATTTGCCGATTTCATAAATGTGGCAATTGCTAACATGATTCGACAGATTTAAGAATCGCCACAGCTTGAGAAAATCTCATTGTAGTCAACACCTTGAACTTGTCGAAAACCTTTTGTGACAAGTCGAGCTTTGTAGATAGTAACACTACTATCAGCATCTGCCTTCCTCTTGAAGATCCATTTATATAATATGGCTTGCCGATCATCGGGCAACTCCATCAAAGTCCACACTTTGTTCTCATATATGGATCCCATCTCAGATTTCATGGTCTTAAACCATTTCATGGAATCTGGCTCATCATCGCTTCCTCATAGTTCGAGGTTCATCATGGTCTAGTAACATGACTTCCGAATATGATTACCGCATCACTCGGTGCGGATCTTACTCGAAGACCTACGAGGTTTGGTAGCAACTTGATCTGAAATTTCATGATCATCATCATTAACTTCCTTACTAATTGGTGTAGGAATCACCGAACTGATTTCGTGATGAACTACTTTCCAATAAGGGAGAAGGTACAATTACCTCATCAAGTTCTACTTTCCTCCCACTCACTTCTTTCGAGAGAAACTTCTTCTAGAAAGGATCCATTTTAGCAACGAATGTTTTGCCTTTAGATCTGTGATAGAAGGTGTACCCAACAGTTTCTTTTTGGGTATTCTATGAAGACGATTCTCCGATTTGGGTTCGAGCTTATCAGTGAAAACTTTTCACATAAGCATCACAACTCCAAACTTTAAGAAATGACAGCTTAGGTTTATCGCTAAACCATAGTTCATACGGTGTCATCTCAACGGATTTAGATGGTGCCCTATTAAACGTGAATGCAGCTGTCTCTAATGCATAACCCCAAAACGATAGTGGTAAATCGGTAAGATACATCATAGATCGCACCATATCATAATAAAGTACGGTTACGACGCTCGACACACCATAACGTTGTGGTGTTCCAGTGGCGGAGCTGTGAAACTATTCCACATTGTTTTCATTGAAGACCAAACTCAGAATCAAATATTCATCTCCACGATCAGATCGCAGAAACTTTATTTTCTTGTTACGATGATTTTCCACTTCACTCTGAAATTCTTTGAACCTTTCAACTATTTCAGACTTATGTTTCATCAAGTAGATATACCCATATCTGCTCAAATCATCTTGTGAAGGTCAGAAAATAACGATATTTGCCACGAGCATCAACACTCATTGGATCGCATACATCGGTATGTATTATTCCCAATAAGTCAAGAGTTTGTTCCATTGTTCCGAGAACGGAGTTTTAGTCATCTTGCCCAAAAGGCACGGTTCGCAAGCATCAAATGATTCATAATCAAGTGATTCCAAAAGTCCATCAAGATGGAGTTTTCTTCATGCGCTTTACACCAATATGACTCTAAACGGCAAGTGCCACAAATAAGTTGCACTATCATTATTAACTTTGCATCTTTTGGTTTCAATATTATGAATATGTGTATCACTATGATCGAGATCCAATGAACCATTTTCATTGGGTGTAACCATATAAGGTTTTATTCATGTAAACAGTAACAACAATTTATTCTCTTACTTAAATGAATAATCAGATTGCAATAAACATGATCAAATCATATTTATGCTCAACACCAAATAACACTTATTTAGGTTCCACACTAATCCCGAAAGTATAGGGAGTAAAGATGATGATCATATCAATCTTGGAACTACTTCCAACACTCATCGCCACTTCCCTTCAACTAGTCTCTGCTTATTCTCAGAACTCCTGCTTCGAAGTTACTAATCTTAGCAACCTAACGAGTATCAAATACTCAGGGGCCACTATAAACACTAGTAAGGCACACATCAATAACCTGTATATCAAATATAACCTTGTTCACTTTGCCATCCTTCTTATCCACCAAATATTCGGGGTAGTTCCGCCCAAAGGACCAGTTCCATTGCAGCAAAAGTACTCAGTTTCAGGCTTAGGTCTAGACTTGGGCTTCTTCACCGAGCAGCAACTTGCTTGCCGCTCTTTTGAAGTTCCCTTCTTCCTTTGCCATTTTCCTTGAGACTAGTGGTCTTGTCAACCATCAACACTTGATGTTTTTCTTGATTTCTACCTTCACGATTTTAGCATCGCTAAGAGCTCGAGAATCTTTTTCGTCATCCCTTGCATATTATAGTTCATCACGAAGTTCTACTAACTTAGTGATGGTGACTAGAGAATTCTGTCAATCACTATCTTATCTCGAAGATTAACTCCCACTTGATTCAAGTGATTGAAGTACTCGCATAATCTGAGCACATGCTCACTAGTTGAGCGATTCTCTCCATCTTTAGCTATAGAACTTGTTGGAGACTTCATATCTCTCAACTCGGTATTTGCTTGAAATATTAACTTCAATTCCTGGAACATCACATATGGTCCATGACGCTCAAAACGCCTTTGAAGTCCCGATTCTAAGCCGCTAAACATGGTGCACTAAACTATCAAGTAGTCATCATATTGAGCTAGCCAAACGCTCATAACGCCTCAGATTCGCTCATATTAAGCTAGCCAAACGCTCATAACGCCTCGCATCTGCTCCTGCAATAGGTCTGCTACCTAGCGTGCATTAAGGACATAATTCTTCAAGCAGCAATGAGGATAAACCTCAGATCACGGATCCAATCCGCATCTTTGCTACTAACATTTTTCAATACAATTTTCTAGGAACACATATAAAACACAGGAAGCAACAACGCGAGCTATTGATCTACAACATAATCTGCAAAATACTACCAGGACTAAGTTCATGATAAATTAAAGTTCAATTAATCATATTACTTAAGAACTCCCACTTAGAAAAATATCCTTCAATTCTCTAAGTGATTATGTGATCCATATCAACTACACCATGACCGATCATCACGTGTGATGGAGTAGTTTCAATGGTGAACATCAATATGTTGATCATATCTACTATATGATTCACGCCGACCTTCGGTCTCCGTGTTCCGAGGTCATATCTTATATGCATAGCTCGTCAAGTATAACCTGAGTATTCTCAAGCGTGCAACTGTTTTGCACCCGCTGTATTTGAACGAGAGCCTATCACACCCGATCATCACGTGGTGTCTCAAAGACGAAGAACTTTCGCAACGGTGCATACTCGGAGAACACTTCTTGATAATTTAGTAAGGGATCATCTTATAATGCTACCGCCAATCAAAGCAAAATAAGATGCATAAAGGATTAACATCACATGCAATCAATATAAGTGATATGATATGGCCATCATCATCTTGTGCTTGTGATTCCATCTCCAAGCACCGCCATGATCACCATCGCCACCGGCGCGACACCTTGATCTCCATCGTAGCATCGTTGTCGCCTCGCCAATCTTATGCTTCTACGATTATCGCTACCGCTTAGTGATAAAGTAAAGCATTACATATGCATTGCATTGCATACAATAAAGCGACAACCATATGGCTCCTGCCAGCTTGTCGATAACTTCGTTACAAAACATGATCATCTCATACAATAAAATTCAGCATCATGTCTTGACCATATCACATCACAACATGCCCTGCAAAACAAGTTAGACGCCCTCTACTTTGTTGTTGCAAGTTTTACGTGGCTGCTACGGGCTGAGCAAGAACCGCTTTACCTACGATCAAAACCACAACGATATTTCGCAAATAGACTCCGCTTTAACCTTCTCAAGGACCGGCGAGCCACACTCGGTTCAACTAAAGTGAGAGAGATGACACCCGCCGTCACCTTTAAGCAACTAGTGCTCGCAGCGGTGAAACCAGTCTCGCAGAAGCGTGACGCTGTAATGTCGGTCCGGCCGCTTCATCTCACAATACCGCCGAACCAAAGTATGACATGCTGGTAGGTAGTATGACTTGTATCGCCCACAACTCACTTGTGTTCTACTCGCATATGACATCAACGATAAAACCAGGCTCGATACCACTGCTGGGGAACGAGTAATTTCAAAAATTTTCCTACGATCACGCAAGATCATGGTGATGCATAGCAACGAGATGAGAGTGTTGTCTACGCACTCGTGAGACCAGCAACGGAAGCGTTGACGCAACGAGAGGAAGTAGTCGATTTCTTCCCGATCCAACCGATCCAAGTACCGAACGACGGCACCTCCGAAGTTCTGCACACGCTCAGCTCGATGACGCCCTCAACTCCGATCCAGCCGAAAGTGTTGAGGGAGAGTTTCACAAGACGACGCAAGCGCAGGACGATGATGATGTTCCACCGGCGCAGGGCTTCGCTTAAGCTCCGCAACGGTATATTCGAGGTGTAGTTTGGTGGAAGGGGCACCGACACGGCTAAGGAACGATCCGTAGATCAACTTGTGTGTCATAGGGTGCCCCTGCCCCGTGTATATAAAGGAGCAAGGAGGAGGAGGCCGCCCTATGTTTATGCCGCCAGGGGAGTCCTACTCCCACCGGAGTAGGATTCCCTTTCCTAGTCCAACTAGGAATCCTTCCATGTAGGGGAGGAAGGAGAAGGAAGTGGAGGAGTAGGAAAGGTGGCCCCTTTTCCCTAGTCCACCTGGACTAGAGGGAGGGGGCGCAGCAGCCTTTTTCCTCTTCCCACTAAAGCCCATCAAGGCCCATTATTCTCCCAGAATTCACCCTGCATCTAAAATACCCAATCACTCGAACCTTCCGAACTCCGAATATAGTCGTCCAATATATCGATCTTTACGCCTCGACCATTTCGAGACTCTCGCCATGTCCCCGATCTCATCCGGACTCAACAACCTTCGTACATCAATATCATATAAACTCATAATAACTGCCATCGAAACGTTGTTGCAAGGACTTACGGGTTCGAGAACTATGTAGACATGACCGAGACACCTCTCTCGGTCAATAACCAATAGCGGACCTGGATGCCCATATTGGCTCCTACATATTCTACGAAGATCTTTATCGGTCGATCCGATAACAACATACGTTGTTCCCTTTGTCATCGGTATGTTACTTGCCCGAGATTCGATCGCCGTATCCAATACCTAGTTCAATCTCACATCGCAAGTCTCTTTTCTCGCTCCGTAATACATCATCTCACAACTAACACATTTAGTTGCAATGCTTGCAAGGCTTATGTGATGTGCATTACCGAGAGGGCCAGAGATACCTCTCCGATAATCGGAGTGACAAATCCTAATCTCAAATATGCCAACCCAACATGTACCTTCGGAGACACCTGTAATGTACCTTTATAATCACCCAGTTACGCCAGGACGCTTGGTAGCACCCAAAGTGTTCCTCGGCAAACGGAGTTGCATAATCTCATAGTCATAGGAACATGTATAAGTCATGAAGAAAAGCACTAGCAACAAACTATACGATCAGGTGCTATGCTAATGGAATGGGTCATGTCAATCAGATCATTCAACCAATGATGTGATCCCGTTAATCAAATAACAACTCCTTGTTCATGGTTAGAAACATAACCATCTTTGATTAACGAGCTAGTCAAGTAGAGGCATACTAGTGACACTGTGAGGTTTATGTATTCACACATGTATTATGTTTCCGTTAATACAATTCTAGCATGAATAATAAACATTTATCATGATATAAGGAAATAAATAATAACTTTATTATTGCCTCTAGGGCATATTTCCTTCAAGAGCTTCACCAGCGCAGCCCAAATTGCCGCTACCGAGAAGACCGACCCAGCCAGCCAACCTCTACCGAACCTTCACTCCTTCGTCGCCTGACCGATCCGCCTCTCTCTCCTCACGACACCCGGCCCCACCTCCCCTTCTTCCTCTCCACGCCAACCATCACAGGCGTCACGGAACTCAAGAATCCGGATCTCCTCCCGATCCGCCACCTCGCCAAGTCGACGCCCCTATATATACCGAACCTCGACCTGCTCCCCACTTCCTCGCCGACCTCTCCTCGCTGCAATCGCCGCCGGACGCCTGACGCCGCCACCGCCATTTGCCCTGCCCTGCCGCCCCGAACCCCCGAGCTCCACCGACCCCACTGCCGACTCGCCACACGCACTCACGGGAGGTCTCCGCTGTCAGCCTCGACCACTGAGTCAGCTGCTCTTGCCGCCTCGAAGCCAGCTTGCCGACCACCGCGGTGAGTCACTGGAGATTCCCCACCGTCCGATCTAAAACGTAGGGTCTAGATTAGATCTACGAAGGGGTACGGTTTATTTAGGTTTTAGTTTAAAAGATCCGGTTTAGTTCCGGTTTTATTTAGGTTTAGTTTAGACCGGCCCGACTCGGTTTAATCCTCGGCGCATTTTAGTTATTTGACGCCTGCTATGCTAGATAGGCCCATTAGCTGCCGGATTTCTTTTTAGTTAAATTTTTCGTTTCTGGTTTTAATGTAATAGTTTCAGTTTTGTAAAATCCATATCTTTCAATATTCTTAATATTTTTAATTGATTCTTTTTTTGTTAGTTTGCAAATTTGTTGTAGTTTCTGTAGAAAATATGTTTAGTCATGTTAAAATTATTAGAAATTGTTTTATTTTAGATTTAGACAGATTAGTAATTCTGCTATAAAATGAGTTAGGATTATTTTATTTTAGTGATTCTTTTGTCACTACTTTGTTTTGACCTTGCCTAACCGTAGGAATTTAATTGGGCATTTTAGATTTAATAAAAAAAGTTTTAATCAAAATCATGTGGTTCTTATTTATTTAATTAGCTACTGTTTTCCTATTGTTTTATTTAGCAAATAATTTTATTTTTCCTATGTGATAGTTTATTTTAGGTTAGTTTCTGTAACTTTAGAACATGAACTTTTATTTACAATAAATAAGATTTTTATTTTATTCTTTCTTGCTAGGATTGTTATAGGCATTATAGGAGTTCTATAATAGCTTTTGATGTGATTCTTTTTGCTCCTAGTTGCATGATGTTTTCTCTTCTGTTAGTTAGCAAAAACCCATGCTTAGGTTCTGTTAAGAAAAATTTGGTTGAGTAAAACTATTTCTTGGTTGTTGTTTGATGTGGTGAAAACATTGATTTGGATTTTCTTCGAACTTTCTTTGGGTTTTGGTTCAATTGTTTTGTGTGTTATGTTAGCATGCTGTTATGTTAAGTGATCATATGTTTGTATGCTTATATGATTGTTGTTTGCCTCGGTAGAATTTCCGGAGTGCGAAGCTTGCTACCACGAGTCCCTAGCTTTCGAAGATCGTCAGCAAGGCAAGTCATTTGACCATGTTTACTTTTACAATACCTATGATTTTGTTGCATTAGAATTATACCTCCCAACCATGCATGCAGTAGGAGAATTTGAAGTTATGTTCTTGAGTAGTATCATGAGGTAGGATGAACCCAATTCCCTTGTTACCATTGCCTCGGACGAAGTAGTTTATTTTGCTATGCTCAGAGATCGGGTTGGTTGAGTGATTCATAAGGGAGATGTGAGAGTCAAGATGATGACAACCCCATGACTTCAAGCTCAAGATGGACTTCAAAATTCACTATCTGGATGGAGGAAGGTTGACGGAACCCCGGAGAAAACCAGTGGTTGGCCGGGATGCATGGAGAAGCGCCATGACATCTTGCGGAAAGCTTCACCCAGCCACGAAGAGACGGATGTATACCCCATTGACCGAAGCTTATTCGGCAGCCGCAAGCCATTATGGGCTCGCTTGGTCAACCCTAGGTGTGACTGGCCGGACGGTGCTACGAGATGTAGAAGAACGGTAGGATTGGATGGTACCGGCAAGGGCTGAGGAACTCTTCGAAGACCCTGTTGCTCATCCCGCCTTCAAACACCATGAAGTGCTAAGACTTAAAGGAGGGAACGAATCTTATGGTAAAGTGCACAAACCTCTCGCAGAGTGAAGATCTAATCGGTTAGCCGTGTCCCCGGTTACGGACAATTTGAGCCTCGAACTTGGAGTATTTCGATATCTCAACACTAAAGTTAATAAATTAATTGAGGGGTTATTTAATAATTGGGAATGAGACATTGGTTGGCGGAACCATCTCAATAATTACCAACATTTCGTAGTAATTGCAAACAAGTCCTTATTGTAGGAAAACTGGCTTTTTCGAAAAAACAATGAAACTTAGAGCCCCATAGCCAAATTGCATATAGTGTTAGTAATTTTATTGTTATTCTCTTCATGACTTGCCAAGATATTCAAAATGCTGACTCTACACGGCTGCAACGCCTTATGTTGCAGAGGAGTATTCCGATCAGAGTGAGGCTATGATCCACGCTTGGCGATTGCCCTATGGAGTCGGATGGACTCGCTATTCTTCTACGCTCCGCAGCTTTATTTAGTTTATTTCTCATGAGTTGGCCTTCGCCGAATTTATTCTATTGTAATAAAGACTCGATATGAGAATCGTAATAAATTCAGGTGTGATTGAACTTTGATTATTTCATCAATGTACCGTGTGTGCCAGATGATCTTGGGATGGTACAGCTACACGTAGACTTGACCGATTTTGGGTCGGGTCGCCACAGAGATGGTATTCAGAGCACACGCTGATCAGGGACGAACCCCTAGGATCGGAAAGCCATAGGAAGAGACTATTTATTTTATGTCCTTATCATTCCGCAATTCTCCCCTGCTCATTTCTCGACTTCTTCCGATTTTCAACATTCTAGATGGCCACCGAGTTCACCCCAGTTTTGCTACCGGAGTTTTGCCAGCCAGATGAGACGATGCCTCTCGGCAAGAAGCTAGTTCAGATCATGAAGAAGCTGAAGATTGCTCGCCTCAATCATCGGAAGCCTACTAATGCACTTCCGACGGATACCCGCCAGTGATTGAGGTGCACATTCCTGTGGAGGACCTTCGGAGGACATTCAGAGCCTATTGACTTTGAGTTTACCGATTTCAATTGGATCCTCGGAAGAGACATGGTGATTTATCGCGCACTTGGACATCTCCGAGAAGAGTACAGGCCGAGCTCTCACCCATCGACTCGCCATGATTTCTCGCAGAGCTAGGAATGGAGATATCATTGCATCAGAGAGGACGACTCCATTCTCTCATATGTCCAAGACTTGGAGTGTCTCCTCAGAAACGGAGATCCGCACTCGCCAGAACTCAAGGTACACAAGAGGATGTTGTTCCGTGAATCGAACCGAGGAGAAAGCACACGCAGATTTCCTTGACTATGAAGAAGAAATCAAGGATTTCATGGAGAGAGTCGACAAGATGAAGATGGATGTTGCCGCATTAGAGGAGAAGATGGACTTGGGAGAAGACCTTTTCCGAGTGGAGATGACGGACCCTCGTGAGCAATGATCAGGATTATGAAGAGAGCTCCACCAAGAAAGCCGCAAGAGGAGGCGCCAGATCGAGGACGCCACACCGAGGACGCCGCACTGAGGACGCAAGGATAATTGATGAAGACATTTAGTCGATCGCCATGTTATTTTATTTTCGCGATCGCTTAGGCCGTTATTTTCGATTAGTCGTGAGAAATTTGTAATCCGAGATTGAACCATGTTTGAGTTGATTGAATAAATGATTGGTGTGATTATGATTGTGCATTCATATGGGTAGTGATATTTTCTCATTAGACCCTTGTTCTATTCTAATTTTCTCATCCACTCCAAAACACCAGATGCCTCCGAGACGTGACCCCGGTCTCAACTTTCTTCCGCCGAGCACACCCAGCTGATCCAGCAGCAGAATGCCCTCATGCAGATGCTCATCCGTAACTGTAACAACAACAACAACAACAATCCACCGCCACCACCCCTCGTTGACAACTTGACCCGCTTAAGGCTGAATCCGCAAGTTGTTCTCTAGCAGCACCGAGCCGATTGTGGCCGGCGATTGGCTCCGCAAGGTCGGAAGGAGTTAGCCACCGCTGGATGCACAGATGCAGAAAAGGTGCGCTTGTCGCACATCAACTTGATGGACCTGCAGCCTCTTGGTGGGAAAACTACACCGCCACTTATCCCATCGCCACCATCACGGGATCAGTTCCAAGAGGCTTTCCGCACCGCCATGTTTCAGCGGAGCCATGAGTCTCAAGAAGCGTGAGTTCCGCAACTTACGCCAGGGAACCGCATCGGGGCAAGACGGGATGAGTTCAGCGTTAGCTCGCTATGCCCCGGATGATGTGGCCACAGATGCCGCAAAGCAGGAAAAGTTTCTAGGGACTCAATGACGAGCTGGGTATGCAGCTTATGGTGGTTACTTTCAACAACTACCAGAGCTGGTAGACAAGGCCACCATACTTGAAGGCAAGCAGCAGCAGATTGATAGCCGCAAGCGGAAGTATGGACAGGGAAGTACAACTCGAGCTCAGCAGAAGCCCTGTTATGCCCCATACTGGAGGGCATACCCATCACACCCATGGAGGACATAATCATGGAGGACATAACCATGGAGGAAATGGGAACAACCGCAACCCATGACAGTGCAATGGAAACGCAATGGCAACCAGCATCGCCCTGCCCTGCCTCGAAGGATCTGAGTCACATCACCTGCTTCAAGTGCCGTAAAATAGGCACTATGCCACCGACGCCCGGAGGCCAAGCAAAGGAATGGAAATGGCAATGGAAGCTCAGCAAAGAAGCCCAACCCTTTTCCTCATGCTCAGTGAACCACATTGACGTGGAGGACGCCTATGATCAGCCGATAATCGTGGTTGGTAAGTTTTATTAAATTCACATCCAGATTGGTACTCTTTGATTCTGTGCAACGATTCATTCATATCAAGGGTAGTTGTGGAAAAGTACGGTTGCCCACTAGAACCCTTAGAAGCCCTCTTCACGCCGGGCCCGCAGAGGAGAAATGATGGCAGGCTTAGGCTGTCATGCAACCCTCAACATCGAAACCATAAATTTCCGCAGACTTCATAGTATTGGAAACCCAGACCTTGGATGTAATCCTAGGCATGGATTGGTTGACGAAGTTTGAAGGAAACATAGACTGTGCTCAAGAAGTCGATTCTGCTCACCACCCGGAGCGTAAGAGGATCAAGTATGTATCCGCACGTATCCCGATGAAGAATCAGTGCATTTCACGGAGTTGTTCAGAGGAAGTGCCAAGAGTGCAAGATTTTCCCGATGTATTTCCGGAGGAATTACCAAGAATGCCACCGGACAGAGACATTGAATTTCTGATTGAGTTATTGCCCGGCACATCCACAATATCCAAGAGACCCTATCGGATGCCCCCGAACGATTTAAAAGAGATCAAGAATCAAATTAATGAGCTATTGGAGAAAGGATATATTCAGCCAAGCTCGTCACCTTGGGGAGCCCCAGTTCTTTTGGTAGAGAAGAAGGATGGAACTCGAGAATGGTTGTGGATTATTGTTCGCTGAACGACGTGACCATCAAGAACAAGTACCTCCGCCGATGATTAATGACCTATTTGATCAGCTAGTTGGAGCCAAGGTATTCTCCAAGATCGATCTTCGATCGTGGTATCATCGCTTGAAGATCCGTGAAAAGGATATACCCAAAACAACATTTACCACTGTGTATGGTTTATATGAGTATACCGTCATGTCATTCGGATTGACTAATGCCCCCGCATACTTCATGAATTTGATGAACAAGGTATTTATGGAATATCTGGACAAGTTTGTCGTGGTGTTCATCGATGATATACTGATTTTCTCCAAGAGCGAGGAAGAGCATAAGGAACATTTGCGCCTAGTTCGAGAAACTCCGAGAACATCGCCATGCCAAGTTCAAGAATGTGAATTTTGGCTGAAGGAAGTCGGATTCCTGACATGTTATTTCAGGAGAAGGAATAGCAATGACCCCGCCAAGGTTGTATCACCACCGATTGGCAGTCGCCCACCTCACCAAGGAGATCCGCGTTTTCTCTGACTCGCAGGATATTATCGGAGGTTTATTGAGAATTTTCAAAGATTGCGAAGCCCATGACTGAGCTGTTGAAGAAGGACGCCAAGTACATTTGGACCGAGGATTGTGAAGCCGCTTGTGAATTGAAGAAACGCTTGGTTACAGCCCCAAGATTGATTTTGCCGGACATACACAAGGATTACTGTATATTGACGCTTCTCGTGGGACTGGAGGAGTACTCATGCAGGAAGGAAAAGTTGTAGCTTATACCTGCATAGCCACGACCACACGAGATGAATTATGCCACATGATTTGGAGTTAGCAGCAGAGTGCATGCACTCAAGACTGGAGACATTTCCTTATCGGAAACCGCTGTGATGTTTACATGATCATAAGAGCTTGAAGTATATTTTCACGCAGAAAGAGTTGAACCTCAGGCAGAGGAGATGGCTAGAGTTAATCAAGGACTATGACATGAGATTGCATTACCACCCAGGAAAGGCTAATGTTGTAGCAGATGCCTTGAGCCGTAAGAGTTATGTGAATACTCTTATAGCGGGAGGATTACCCCAGGAGTTAGTCGATGACCTCAGAGATCTTCGACTGGAGATAGTTCCGAGAGGATATGTTGCAACTCTGGAAGTTCAGTCCACTTTGGCCGAAAGAATTCGTGAAGCCCAGAAGTCGGACAAGGAAATTGATGAGATAAAGAAAAAGATGAATGAAGGAAAAGCTAAAGGGTTTCGTAAGGATGAATACGGAGCTATATGGTTCGAGGATCGATTATGTACCCAATGATTCCGAACTCAGAAGCTAATTCTTCAGAGGCTCATGATTCACCGTGACTCGATTCACCCCGGTAAAACCAAGATGTATCCGGATTTGAAGGAAAGTTTCGTGGAGGTATGAAGAAGGATATTGCCGAGTACGAGTAAAGATGCGATGTTTGTCAACGAGTAAAGGCAGAACATCGGTAGCCAGCAGGGTTACTTCAACCTTCGCCGATTCCCGAATGGAAATGGGAAAAACTTGGAATGGATTTTATCACAGGATTACCCAGACCTGCTCAGTTATGATTCCATCCGGTAGTGGTTGATCGATTGACCAAGGTAGCTCATTTCATTCCCGTGAAGACTACCTATACCAGCTAAGTTAGCCAAGATATACATGACCAGGATCGATGTCTGCATGGAGTTCCGAGGAGTATCGTGGTCGATAGAGGAACACAATTTACCTCAAAGTTTTGGAATCATTGCATGAAACTTTGGGTACGAGGCTGGAGTTCAAGACAGCCTTTCATCCGCAGATGATGGACAGACCGAGAGAGTCAACCAGATCCTCGGAGGACATGTTGAGAGCTTGTGCGCTAGACTATGGGTCTAGCTGGGATGATAATTTACCATACGCGGAGTTCTCATACAACAACTATCGCATCAGTCCCAAGATGGCCCCTTTCAAGCTCTATACGGAAGGAGGTGCAGAACACCATTGCTGTGGGATGGTGTTGAGATCGAAAATTTTCGTCCTGATCTTATCAGAGATTCCAAGAAAGTCAAGCTGATTCGAGATAGGCTCAAGGTAGCATAGTCGAGGCGTAAGAGTTATGCCGACAAGAACGCAAGGAAGTAACTTACGGCGGGAGACCGGCATATTCGTGTGTCCTCACTTCGTGGAATCAAGAGGTTCGTGTTAAAGGAAAGTTAGCACCCGGTTCATTGGCCCCTACAAAATCCTCGAACGCCATGGAGAAGTTGCTTACAAGTTGGAATTGCGGAAGGATTGTCCGGAGTTCATGATGTCTTCCATGTTTCTCACCAAGAAATGCCATGCCGACATGGCCGATATTCCGTTGAGAGACACAAGGCCCCTAGAGGCCATACAGCTCAACAAAGGATCTGACTTATGAGGAGAAACCCGTCTGAATTCTCGAGACTGCGAATGAGTCACCCGCAGCAAGATCATCAAGTTTTGCAAGGTGCTGTGGAGTCATCACTCCGAGGAGGAAGCCACCGGGAGCGAGAAGAAGACCTCCGCCGAGACCACCCGCACCTATTTGTTAGTTAACCCGAATCTCGAGGGCTAGATTCATCTTAAGGTGGTAGGTTTGTAACATCCCAAATTTCCTATTTGGAATGTTTTACAATTATAGCTAAGCATCTATGCATATTGTTTGAATTTGAGTGACATTTGAAGTTTCAAGATTTTGAGTTGATGGAATTTGAATTTGAATTGGCAGCTGAAATTTATTTCAAATCAATGCCCGACAAATACTTGAGAAAAGTATGAGAGGAGTAAACATGACACTCCAAATATGTCGAAGAAAACTTTGCCAAAAGTTTGAATTCAAATTTGACTTTTATTTGGGATTTCTAGAAAATGATTTTTATAAAGTTTGAGTTTTGTCACTGAAAATGTTCAAATTGTAGGAATATTCCCTGATCATTTTGATATATATATGTCCTATATAATATATATATATATATATATATATATATATATATATATATTATTCTTATCTCTCTCTAATTCAAAAAATAGAAAAAGAAGACTCAGCCAAGCTCATTAACCGCCCAGCCAAAGACCTAGGCAGCCCAATTAAAGCTCACCAGGCCACCGAGCCGATCACCCAACATAAAGAGGCCTGAACCCCTACTTCTTCGGTCTCAACCGATCCGCTCTCTCTCCCACCGACACCTGCCCCACTCCTCCCTTCTTCCTTCCACGCCTAACCATCAAGGCCTGCTGAATCCTCAAGAATCCGGATCTCTCCCGATCCGCCTCGCCAAGTCGACGCTTTATATATACACCGACCTCGACCTGCTTCCCCCACTTCCGCCTCACCTTCTCGCTGCAATCGCCGGATGTCTGACGGCCAAGGCTTATTTGCTTTCGCTCGCCGCTCAACCCCCTCGAGCTCCACCGACCCCACCGACCTCGCTCGCACACAGACTACGGCTGGAGGTCTCCGCTGCCGCCTGGGACCACCGGAGCGCCGCCATTGCAGCCGAGAGCCATTGGTCATTGCCATTAACCACCGCGGGTGAGTCATCGGAGATTCCCACCGTCTGATCTAAAATGTAGGGTCTAGATTAGATCTGGCGTAAGGGTACGGTTTATTTAGGTTTTAGTTTAAAGATCTGGTTTAGTTCTTAGTTTTATTTAGGTTTAGTTTAGACCTGCCCGACTTGGTTTAATCCTCGTGCGTATTTTAGTTATTTGACCTGATGTGTTAGATAGGCCCATTAGTACTTTGGATTTTTAGTTAAATTTTTTCGTTTCTGGTTTTAACAGAATAGTTTCATTTTGTAAAATCCATATCTTTTAATCTACTTAATATTTTTAATTGATTCTTTTGTTAGTTTGCAAATTTGTTGTAGTTTGTAGAAAATATGTTTAGTCATGTTAAAATTATTAGAAATTGTTTTATTTTAGATTTAGACAGATTAGTAATTCTGCTATAAAATGAGTTAGGATTATTTTATTTTAGTGATTCTTTTTGTCACTACTTTGTTT
>JAHIAM010001102.1:0-94744 GCA_021605205.1 Aegilops longissima | reverse complement strand
CGATATGGACCAGCAGTAAGCACCATAACGTCAAGAATGCGGGCAGTGAAGTACATCTCAAGCTCGCATAGTATCACCACGATCTTCCTCAGTAGCCTTCGAGCGTGCCTCACGCCAACCGAATTCGAGATGACGCCAAAAAGTTGCATAGGACAAATAGCGCTTTCACGACGTAGCGCCCATGATCCCAACGGATTGCAATCGGAAGTATTCAAGGCATCAGCACGTGATACCGTGGAGACTTCATCCCGCTGAACTTCGCTTCACGAGTCTAGGTATCTGCTTATCTTCCCCACAGAATCGTGAAGGAAGTTTTACTCCTCGCGAGGCAGTGAAAACTGATCGATTCCTCCCGACTTAGAGTGAAGCACGCGAGAAGGAAGTCATTTCCAGCCTTCTTGGCCTTTTGCCTTTGGCGACGACTTCTCCGTCCTCGCTTTGCCTCATCATCATCATCATCATCATCATTAGCGGAAGCTCCTCCCTAATGCCCATTGATTTCAAGTCTGCCCTTGCTTTCGCCCATCTTTGGTCCTCTCGCATGTTGAGCAGGGTACCAAGCAGACTTTCTGACACGCTTCTTCGTGGATATGCATGACATCAAGGCTGTGAGGCACACGGTGGATCTTCCAAGACGGTAAGTCCCGAAAATGACCTCGCTTCCATACCTTCAGAGCGCTCGCGCTTTCGCTTCTTTTCCCGGCTCGGGCGCTTTTGTTTCTTTCCGGTAGTGGGCAATCTTTCCAATTTTTCAACAGCTCGCCTATTTCTCGCCGCCTCGTGACGCTGGCGCTTTCGGGTTCGGTTTCACCATCGAACAGATCCTTGCGCTTTTCCATGGGTCATCGTCGTGAAGCCACCTTCGGCGTCCCATGAACACGGTTTTCAAGACCCGAGATCTCTATCTAGCTGGCGATACGCTGTGTCATCCATGCACCGACGATCCAAAAATCCGTGGACCACCTGCCCGCGAGATATCCATAACCGAGATAGTCATGCACCGTCGTGAGCAGACGGCCTCATAGGGAAATATTCTTTCTCTGTATGCGCCCCACATATTGGCTGGTGTTTTCCACA
Source organism: Aegilops longissima (assembly GCA_021605205.1). Taxonomy (NCBI): domain Eukaryota; kingdom Viridiplantae; phylum Streptophyta; class Magnoliopsida; order Poales; family Poaceae; genus Aegilops; species Aegilops longissima. The sequence goes on along the minus strand of JAHIAM010001102.1, from coordinate 93,667 downwards.
ACGCTTCTAGCTCCTCTTCAAAGAGCCCCGTGACATACAGATTGATGTCGCTCCCTGTTGTTTCGCCCTTCAATTAGCATACCATGTGAATGTATTTCTCTTCATGCACAAACTGTGGGGAAGGTTGTACATCCACACAAACACATGCCAGGTGCTATGTGTGCTTCTCTCGCTGCCAAACGGATTGACTCCATCTGTGCTCGCTACCAAAGATGATGTTCCTTGGATCCTTCCCAAATTCTGGGTGTTCAAGTTCAACGCTGCCACTGGCTCCCATCCTTAGGGTGACTCAAAGATCTTGTCTTTTTATTTATCTCCGGATCATTTGCGCCATCTTCTCGCTTCTTCTCCTCCCTATCCAAGTGCCAACGCAGGAGCTTTGCTACCTTAGGGTCCGTGGAAATACAGCTGCAGACGAGGAGTGATCGGAAAGTACCACACCACTTTTCGAGGAGCTTTTCCTCTTCTTGTATCGAAAGTGACGCCACACCGGACATATGGTAGACTCGCGTGCTCGCCCCGATAAATGATGCAATTGTTCATGCACACATGGTATTTCACGTGGTAAATCCAGAGGACACACGATTTTCTTCGCCTCCTAGAAACTGGTCGGGCACTTGTTCCCTTTGGGAAGACGTCGCGCTGTAATGACATGTTCTCGCCGGCTACGCGCCGATCATTTTGTGTTTTACCTTCATCTCCGTGAGCCATGAGCATTAATTTCAGGCGGTATCCTCGGTCCTGCATCCTTCATACAATTGAGTAACCGCCTATCTCCAGCTTGAGCCAGCTTGGCTTTCTCGGCGGCAGTTTTGCGTAATCCGCCTCGCTTGAGAAGCCGCCTTGAATATGAGGGTCCCGCACCCAGCCCATCGATGGTTGATCGCCGCCCGCCCGCATCTTCATCTTCATGAGCATGCCCTTCATCTGCTCCGCATCTTCCTCATCATGTCCTCGATCTTCTACATGATGATCGTGTACAGATCACCGCCTGATCATGTCCCGAGATTCTTCATCTTCGCCTGCCAGAAAGCAGCGGTGGTTGTCTTGCTGCCCTTCCTCATTTCTTGCCCGCCCCCATGGATGACTTCCTAGTCATCGCCATCACCTTGCCACCGATAGCCATCCATGAAACCACGCAAGAGCAGGTGGTCCCGCACCTGCCCGGAATCAGGTCCGCAATAAGGCTCTTCAGCTTTTGCATCTTCGACACGACATCTTATCTCTATCTCGTTTTTTGAAGCATCTCGCCTTCATGGAGCTCAAACCGATTCACGATGCCTTCGGTCATCGTATGGACTATGGTCGTCGTCACGGTAGAGCAAAACGATATTTTAGAACCAAGAAAAATTTGGCATGACTTTCCTAAAAATAGAGCAAAGAATGCATAGTGCCAAAATTCTCGCCAAATGAAATGAATCAACATTCGGCAAAATATTGGCAACTATCGATTTCAAATACCGCACCTCGCAAACGCAAACATATATGCAACACCACAAACATATGCAACACCACAAACATACATAGATCTAGCTAGGCCATAAAAGTGCATGTGCACGTTGTTGGAGGAGAAAAAGTAGATCTACAACATAAAGATAGCTACCCCTTACTTACCTATCAAAAAAAAGGTAATTTAACCACTTAATTTGGATGAATCTATGGTGCAAATGAGGTAAGGAGGAGGAGGCAGCCAAGACAAGCTTGGAGGAGGAGGTGGAGAGAATGAAGTGGGGAAAGTGAGTGGGTAGGTGTGGCTGTCAAAAATATCTAGCTGGTCCCAGGTTACTAATGGCGCACCACACACAAATGCGCCATGGTGCGCCATTAGTAGTTTTGCAAAAAAATAATTAAAAAATATAGTAGTGGCGCACTGTGCGGCTGGTGCGCCATTAGTATTTTTGCAAAAAAGATTGTTACTAGTGGCGCACTTTGTTGCTGGTGCGCCATTACTAGTTAAAAGTAGTAATGGTGCACTCTGCCCTTGTGCGCCATTAGTATTTTTGGAAAAAAAAGTTGTTACTAGTGGCGCACTATGGGTCTGGTGCGCCATTAGTGTCTTTCACACTAATCGCGCACCAACACATGGTGCGCCATCAAGAGATAGTAGTGGCGCACCATGTCTGTGCGCCATTAGTGGCCATATCATCTATAGCCCTTTTCCTAGTAGTGCCAGGGGCTCCAACCGGGCGGAACGACACCACCGAGGCATGGCGGAGGCCCTGGAAGGGTGGCCCGAGCCTGGAAGGGCTGGAGCTGCGTAGACGACCCGAGGGGATCGCTGGCGAGCTCAAGCTCGGGGACGGTGGCCCGCGGCTTGCCCGGCCGGGGTATGGCTTCCTACTGGTTTGTGGAGGGTGTGTGAGGAGTGGATGATGCTCGAGGAGGCTGGGGAGGGTTGTATTTATAGCCGACCGAGGTGAGGGGTTCGGGCTCCGCCGGAGGACACCTGGACACGGCGCCCGGCGATGAACGACATTAGTGAGCGAGGGGGAAGGCGATGCAGCTCACGCGGGCACTGTGGGCGAGCGGAGACGAGCACATGAGCGTGGGAGTAGCGACGAACACAGTGCTCATCACACTGTTGGGTTGGCCGGACCGCGCCCGTGCTCGCTGCGGCGAGCCCCCACGTCGGCGAGCGCCAGGAGGGATTTAAGGGGGTGGGGACAATGATCGTGGCAAAGTTTGGCAAGGCGCTGGCAAAGCGGGAAGTGAGCACGCCGATCATCGAGGTTTCAAGATCGCAGAGCGCTGTCTGCCCATGCCATCACGCTCGACGAAAGCGGTCACCGCGGAACTATGACATCAGCCGCCGCTTAAGCCTAAACTTCATGTCCGGGCATGTAGTCCATGGTGGTTTGGCTGGTTACAACACTTTGAGTTGAGCTCGCGTAGTAAGATGGATTTTAACTTCCGGTAAGCTCGGACAAGAATTTGAGAACTTATCAAGTCAAAATACTAAGAGTTGGGAGCTGAGCTTTGGAGGTTAGCAATCATCTACGAGGGTAGTGATGCACAAGAAAATTCAGCCACATTTGAGCAAGTAAATGGTAGTTGTCAGAAACTACCATTTCTGTCCGTAACAGAAAATATTTTCTATAGAAAAATATTCCAAAAGTGATGCAATATTTTGCTCACGAAGGTGCCCTAAGGTTCAAAGAATATTTGGGAATTTTCTCAGATTTTTGTGGGCAAGAAAATTGTGGTTGCTTTTGGAACACAATGGGCTAGTTAGGGTTTAAGAGGGAAAATGAATATTTTTCATTTAAGAAAAATTATTCATAATATTATTTTGAGATGGATCAACGAAGAAATGATGGCTAGAGAGAGAAATAAGTCACTTGGGTGAAAGTCAAGGTGGTACCCAAGTGTTTAAGTCTATCTGAAGTGACTCAAAATTTCAAATTCAAATCCAAACCAACCTAAAATCGACAAAGAGAAGAGGGCAAAAACCGGGCTATCAGACACACAGTCAATCCAAGAAGAACATTTACATTTGAATGCACATCCCACATAGTGAATCCCACACAAATGTTTCTGTTGGTATGTATATCCCACACAGTTTTCTGTATAGCCTTATGTGCGATAGGTGTAACGATCACACACGTTCTGCCTTTGTTAACTGTTTTCTTTATTCACATATCACACATGATTCGATGAAGAAAACTCAGATGGAATTGGTGAGGAGTCCTGGACTAGGGGTCCTGTGGTGCCGGCCCATCTCGTGGGCCAAACTAGTATGTCGCACTATATCCGGATCAAGACCTTTTGTGCCCTCGTGTGTACCACAAGTCAAGATGGAAGATCCGTGTTTCCTTAATGTAACCGACTATCTCAAAACCCTAATACCCTAGTATCTATATAAATCAGAGGTTTAGTCCGTAGAGGCCAGGAGAACAATCACCATCCTACTAGCTAGGGTTTTAGTTCCTCTGATCTCGTGGTAGATGAACTGTGTAATCCCATATACACATGCAATATAATCAAGCAGGATGTAGGGTATTACCTCTTAGAGAGGGCTTGAACCTGGGTAAATATCATGTCATGCATCCCTTGTTCCCCATTGATCCAAGATCCACAGTTTGGGAACCCCTACCACTACAAAAAAAAGACACATCCGTGACATTTTAATGAATAATTTTTTTTCTCACATACATATGACACTTCTATGACGATAAATGTGACAAACCCGTGATCATCATAGATGTGGTGGGCTCCTACTTATGACAAAAATCATGATGTAAAATGGGCTTTTCGTCCCGGAGGGCTGGAGACGCAGCTGCATGACATTCTTTTGGCCGCCCATGATGGAAAAAACCGTGGTAGAAGCGAGGGGAGGAAAATTTCGGGAGTTGCCGTTACGGTGGAGGTCGGGGCCGAGCGATGTGCTTTCTCTCAGCATTAACGACGCTGCTGCAGGTGCGAGGCGCTGGCTCTAATCAACCCGAGCAAGACATTGGACTCTAATCAACCCGACTGACAGACCGCACGCTTATGCGTTATCAACCCGGAAGCGATCGATCGATGGCTGTTAATCGAACCCGACGAAGCGATTCTTCGCCATCGCCCTAATCAAGCCGGTCGATGCTGCCTCGATGAACAGTGAGCGCTATGGAGGGGGGGGGTTGATGAACAAAGGAGGGTGGCGCTTTGCCTCTGGATGAACAGGACCCCGTGGTGTGGAGGGCTGGATGAATAGTAGACGGTGGAGGGGTGCCCGTGGAGGGGTGGTTGAACAGGACCCCGTGGTGTGGAGGGCTAGATGAACAGTAGACAGTGGAGGGGTGGTTGAACAGTAGCCGGTGAAGTAGCGCACGGTGGAGGCTGGATGAACAGGAGCCCGTGGAGGCTGGAGGAGGTCGACGGTGGAGATGAACAGTATCCCGTGGAGTCCTGCTTTTATGGTACGCCACACCCTCCGATAAATCGACCCTGCTTCACCGTAGGAGGTCTGTTGCCTGCTTTGGCGGTACGCCACACCCTCCCGATCAACAGACCCCTGCTTCGACCGTAGGGAGGTCCGCTTCTCCATTTTGGCGGTACGCCACACCCTCCCGATCAACAGACCCCGCTTTTGACTGTAGGAGGTCCGCTTCTCCATTTTGCGGTACGCTGCACCTCCCGATCAACAGACCCTGCTTAACGTGGCCGTCGAACACAAGGCCGCTTCTCCGCTCGCAAGATGCCAGCCTCGCTTCATCGCTTATTCAATCCAAGCCGTTGGCTCCACGCTGCCTGCTGCTCCCGGCGAACACGACGCATTCCGCTGTTTCCCATGACCACGACGCCTCCTGCTGCTCCTTATGAACACGACGACGACGCGAGCCCGCTTCGACCCAGCCATGTACACGGCCCTCGCCATACGAGCGCGCCGAGTAGGCATTCGAGACCCTCGCCCGTATGTACGACGCGGGTCAGATTTTCTTTCTTGCACCCCCGCCGCACGTACGACGCGGTACATGCTACGGCGCGCTTCTACTTACGACATGCGGCGCCACAGGTATGTACATACACGTCACACTGAATGACAACGCCACGACGCTTCACCAGGTGGGTCCCGACCGCCGCACTTCCTTGCGGCGAAAAATGTAGCTGGTGGGTCCCAGAGTCGAGGGGCGAATCATTTTTGCTCTGGACGCACTTCCTTTATGCGCGAAGATGTAGCTCGTGATCCCAAAGAGTCGGGGGCGAATCATTTTTTTGCCCGACACACTTCCTTATGCGCGCGAAGATGTAGCCAGGGTCCCGTGAGTCAGCGGGCGAATCGGTTTTTTTGCCCGACACTTCCTTGCATGCGAAGATGTAGCCAGTGGGTCCCAGCAGTGGGGGAAACATTTTTTTCGCGAAATACGGTGGCCCGTCCGTCGTCCCCGCCGAAGGTGGAGGAATCATTATTTTGCGCTGCATAAGGAGGCACTTCCTTGCTGCGGCCAGGACCCAGCAACAGCCTCTCCACGACATACCCATGTCCGATGGAAGTCGCCTTGACCACGCTGACCACGCCGCCGAGAGCACCACGGCGTGGACGACGGCGCAGGCCTAGGAAGGGGACGACTGAGCCGTGAAGACACAGCAGTGGATGCCTACGCCAAGAGGAGTACGAGGGTTCACCGGTTCGGCTAAGGTGTGAGGTTGCTGCCGCCGCAGTAATAATAGGGGTGGGTGAGTAGAGGGATGGCCTGGCCAGCGTGGGATTAGTAGGGGCGTGAGGCTCTCCATCATCACAGCCGCCACGCGAGGCATGAGCACGCGGCATGACCGGCGCTGGTTTGGGCGGCTGGAGCAAGAAGACCAGAGGTTGAAGAAGCACTACGGCCGTTGGATGAACATCATACGGTAACAGGAGCTAGAATCTTTCATATTGACTAAGTTCACAAAGCCCTCCATCCCGGTCAACTTGGTAGGCCCACAAGTCAGCCTCCCACTATGTTGGGTTCCAGCTGGCAGGGGGAGTATTCATTTTTATGTAATAAGGAGGCACTTCATGCGGCGTAAGATAGCTGGTGGGTCCGACATGTCAGCGGGGCACATTTTTTTGCAAAATACGAGGCCCTTCCGTGGGTCCCATATGTCGTGGAGGAATAATTATTTTGCGCTAATAAGGAGGCACTTCCTTGTCAGCGTGTGGACCCAGCTGTCACCTCTCCACGCATACCCACGTCCGATGGAAGCCGCTCGACCATGTTCACCACGCCCGAGAGCACCTGTGGCGGTGGACGACAGCGCGAGGCCTAGGAAGGAAACGACACGGAGGCGTGGAAGACTCGGCAGTTGTTTACCACGCGAGGAGTACGACCGCACGAGGGTTCACTGTTCGCCTCGCCTCGCCGGAGAATAACAAAGCAGTGGGTGAGTAGAGGGATGGCTAGGCCAGCGATGGGAGTACGGTGGGGCGGTGAGGCTCATGCTGTAGCACAGCCGCCCGCTGGGAGGGAGCAGCAGTCTACCGGTGCTTGTTTGAGCGGCCGGAGCAGAAGAGCAAAGATTGAAGAAGCATGACGGCCGTTGGATGGACATCGACGGCCATCGAGCTAGAATCGTTTATATTGACTAAGTTGACAAAGCCCTCTCGTCCCCTCGCCAACTTAGTAGGCCTACAAGTCAGCCTCCCACCATGGTGGGTCCCAGCCTAGGTGGGGAGTATTCATTTTCTCGTATGTAATAAGGAGGCACTTCCGATGGGTCCGAGCTGACAGCGGGGGACGTTGTGGAATACGGTGGTCCGTCCGGTGGGTCCCAGCAGTCAGGGGAAAACGTTTTTTTCGCTAAATATGGTGGCCCGTCCGGTGGGTCACAGCAGTCAGGGGGGAAACGTTTTTTCCACGAAATTCTGGTGGCCGTCCGGTGGGTCCCTGTTGTTAGGTGGAGGAATACTTATTTTGCGCGTAATAAGGAGGCACAGCCTTGCGGCTGCCGTGGACCCAGCTGTCAGCCTCTCCACGTACAGTACTCTTCCGATGGATGTCGGTCGTTGACCACATTGACCACGCCACGTCGAGAGCACCAGGGCGGTGGACGACGACGAGCCCTAGGAAGGGGACGACGCGGAGCCGGGGAAGACGCGGCAGTGGATGCCCAGACGGAGAGGAGTACGAGGGTTCATTGGTTCAGCTGGTGTGAGGCTGCCATCGCCAGAATAACAGGGGAGGGGTGAGTGGAGGGATGGCCTGGCCAGCGTGGGAGTAGTATGGGGACGGTGAGGCCTCCGGGCAAGACAACCGCCACGGGAGGTAGGAGCATCCGCACACCGGGCGCTGCTTTGGGTGGCTGGGCAAGAAGACTAGAGGTTGAAGAAGCACTATGGCTGTTGGATGGACATGTTGACCACGCCGTGCCGAGAGCACTAGGGCGGTGGACGACGGCGAGGCCTACGAAGGGAACGACACAGAGCTGGCGAAGACACGACAGTGGCTGCCCACGCGGTGGAGAGTACGAGGGTTCACTGGTTCGGCTGTCGTCACCGGAAAATAACAGGAGGTGTGGGTGAGTAGAGGGATAAAAATACCAGGGATGCGAGTATGATGGGGCCGTGAGGCCTGCCCGGCAGCACTGCCGGCCACGGGAGGCGGGAGCAGGCAGTTCCGACGGCGCTGGTTTGGGCGGCTGGGGAAGGAAGATCAGAGATTGAAGAAGCACGACTGCCGTTAGATTGACATCTAAAGGTCTGACACTGGTAGAGTCGATTGTTGACTAAGTTTATTTTTTAAGAAATCTTGTGTAGGCCCACAAGTCAGCCTCCAAATCTGTGGCAGACAACATAAAGCCCATTTGTTATTTTTTATAATTTGCAGCCCATTTGCTATTTTTTATAATTTGCAGCCCATTTGCTAATTCTTAAGTAATTTATTACAGCCCATTTTCTGCCCAGGTCCACGGTAAAAAATTTCAACCTTATTTTGCATATTTTGGTGGATTCCAAACTGTTGTAATCCCGAACTGATAAACTTTTTTAAGAACTTATTGATTTGCCAAAAAAATTGTTTTGTTTTTGTAAGCAAATAAGACGAGTTGGTTTAAGGGAAAACCAGTGGTAAAAAAATCAGCGCTGGGTGGGAAAAAACAACAAAAATAAGGATGTAAATATGAAAAGGGAATTTTATGTGTTTTCAATATAATGATTCATGTATATGAACTAGTAAAACTATAGGTAGAGATTAGAAAATGGATGTAGGACATGCATTTCAAGAGGAAAATAGAACTGGGCTGTGTGTTTGATTCAAGAAGAAAACTGCTCATGGATGTTGTAAGACAAAATATAACTACGTCAAGGGCCAGAGGCCAAGAGATACCTGCCGGATCTTTGTGCCCTGTTGTAATCATGGGCTGGGCCTGTTAAAACAAAACCAACCTCGGGCAGTCTACAGCCCAGTTGAAACTTGTTCGACCTGAAAAACAATATACGTGCTCAATAAACGAGAGAATTCTGCAAGCACTGCATCGATAACTGATGCAGCACGGATATTGTTTTTATCGTGATAATAAGTGCATGCACTTGTTTCAAAAACTGCGAACTGGGAATTAACGGCGGGTGCTTATGCTACCCATCAAATAAAAATCAGGTGCCCGAGAATTCTTTTCAAACAAATGATTCAGCTTTATATCCACGCCGACCCTCGGCATGATGGTTGGAAGCAAATGCAAGTTCATGCCAAAAGATCGCTAACAACAATACCAACTTGAGGACTACAAGGTAGTACAACTACCAATACCAAACTAACTTATAATCTTTTTACCCCTGGCCCTAGTGTTCATCTCTGTAGAAAATCTTGCAGAGGACGAGCCCCGCCCCTTCTCTTGCTCCAGTCCCCGAGGTGGTACCGTGCATCACCCAGCTTGGTCCTCTCGCTGGTCGAAGTTCTTGTTGGTGTGCAGCACCGTAACCTTTTTGCTGCCCGCCCGCCGCCGCTGACCATCACCGGCAAGGTATTGCCGGTCTTGTGCCACATCGCATGCATGCTGCACTTCGACCAGATCTTGCACGCCATCCACGTGCCCTTTGAACGCCTGAATTGCGCTGAAGAAATGCTTCCTTAGGCCACTCAAGGTGATACCTGCAGATTGTGGAATACAGGTTTTAGTGTACCTAGTTGGCATTTTCATAACATCTTTGGCATGTTGCAGTCACTTGTTTCATTTTTTATTAATTGTCAAATTGTAATTGCTTCACCAGATCTGCGTCTAAAAAGAAAAATACAGCTATAAAGAAAGGAATATGTTTGTGCAAGTGGACGACCGATCGGTGTCTTACCTGGAGGTTTCTCAGGTTGGGTGTAGCATATGCCGTGCTCGCTATCAATGGTTGGTATGAACAAATCGATGAGAGACTGAAATCTCGCGCTATCAGCACTCACTTTGGCCTCAAGGTGCTCGATCAGCTCCTGATCCATGGGATCGAACTTGACGCCAGCCGGCAGCACCGGCCAATCCTTCTTTGACTTGCATCGGTAATTCCAGTTATATGGTACTCAATGTATGATCAATCGACTGTTTTAAGTGAATGATGAAAGATTTCGACAGATAAGTGGTACTCCAAATCTGGAGTCCGAATAATTCAACAAGCCATAGGATTCTTGTGTCATCTCACGCCAGCGTGTTGTCACGCCAATTCAATATGTGGACATGATGAATAATTCGACCGACGTATACTAGTATTGCTACTGTACTACTTACTAGTCGATTTAGTGTCACAATTTATACATAGATTTAACTAACAAGTACGCACTTGAAGCTTAACTGATATATATATATATATATATATATATATATATATATATATATATATATATATATATATATATATATATATATATATATATATGGCTTCAAGACAAAGATCTCAATCATCATTACCAGACATCCTACGCAGGTGAGTTAGGATGCACTTGATCCCGTGAAGGTATCTATCCTTCAAACCAGAGGAGTGCTTCAAACTAACAACAAGACATAATATCCAACAAAAGGGGTCGTATACAAAGCAGCATAATACACGGCTCACCTAGATATCAGCACGAATCAAGTTGTGCATATTTGCTGTTGGCATGAACCACATCGCCGCATGTCGGGTTTGCAAAAGCCATCCATCGCATGGAAGCTTGATGCCTTTCACACATCAAGATTATCCGCAACAAGCTGTGTCGACGAATCTCTCGGATATGGTGATTCATGAAACCCATGGTGTGATGTGTAAACACAGCCCTCGCGAATGGAAGTTGTATAGCACAGTAATCATCGCCGTGATATGATCGGCGATTGGTTGGATGATCGGATAATTGAGCCCGAGGAACAAGGAGTGGTTGCCGAGGCTGTAAACCCGCCTCCAGCTGAATACGCCGCCCAACGGAGCTGGGATCTTTCTCAACACGGCAGCCATAGCCATCAATGTCACGAACGCCGCACGCATTGTACTCGCATGTGGTTTGATGTAATGGTTTGGTCAATTTGGTACATGCGAATGAGCATCAAATGACCGCCGCCACCCGAACGAGCAATAAACCAAAGACCTATCGGTTGGTATGATTCCAGGTCCTGAATCATGAAGGCCAAGATTTAAGGCCGGGCTGCAACAATTCAAATTGAGACCAAAAGGACAAAAATAAAAAATCATGTTCAGAGTATGTGGAATTAAGATTATTATAACAAAGGACACGATCATAGATAGAGAATTGCAATGCCGTGGTCATAATCATACCCCAAGTTAAAAAAATAAGCCAATGGCTTTAATATTCTAGCAACATGTCATGGTTCAAACATCATGTAACATTGAGAGGAAAACAGCTATGACAACGCCTACTCATATTCTACCATAGCACTTACTACTACTATTCTCATATCAACTCTAAGCAATAACATGCGTTGTTATAAAAATCTGGTAAACGAGAGTAACATATAGCAATCATGATGTTATGCTCATAATATGTATTCTAACAATCATTAGATGCCAATTTTTCTCATATCAACTCTAACAATAACATGTGTGGTCATAAAAATCTAGGAAATGAGAGGAACATATAGCAATGATGTGGTTATAGACATGCTATGCATTCTAAATTTGTAACAAATGAACAGCAATGATTCATAAGGTAAAGATGAGATGAGATAGAACAATTACACGATTTATAGATTCCACCAAGATAGGCAGCCAATCTGGTGTCGACAAACAGAAACGATTCCATCATGCACTATAGCATCGCATGTAAATGTTGCCTCAACAGATTGATGATGAGCCATAACCATGTATGGCTAATCGGATTCCAGATAGACTAATCCCATGTTGAATATGGCAATGAGCTTGTAATCCATGTAGTCTCCTGATGGTGTGGGCACTTCGCAGATTACAACTTTTTGCAAACAGAGGTCGAGCCAAAAGCTTGACGCGTCTCGTGCGTAGTAGGCAGGAGTGTCCGGCGGGCCACGAGGCTCGATGGCGGCGGTATCCAACGATGGAAGGGTGATCTCTTGCTAGGTGTCACTACAAAAAAAAGACACATCCGGACATTTTGGGCCGAACGAATTTTTTCTGTCATACATATGACACTTCTATGACGATAATTGTGACAAAACCCGGTATCATCATAGATGTGGTGGGCCTTACTTCTATGACAAAAAATCATGACAAAATGGGATTTTCGCCCTAGGCGGGCCGGAGACGCAGCTGCATGACATTCTTTGGGCCGCCCATGACGGAAAAACCGTGGTAGAAGCGAGGGGAGGAAAATTTTGGGGAGTTCCCGTTACGGTGGAGGTCGGGGCCGAAGCGATGCATCGCTTATTCATACACGTGACGCTGCTGCAGTGCGTAGGCGCTGGCTCTAATCAACCAAAGCAAGGCGCGGGCTCTAATGAACCCGAGGGATTGTGACCGCAGGCTACGCTGCTATCGAACCCGAGCGATCGATCGATGGCTGTTAACCTAACCTGATCGAGTGATTCTTCGCTATCTGCCGCTAATCAAGCCGATCGATGCTGCCTCGGGATGAACAAAGGAGTGTTATGGGAGGGTTTGATGAATAAGGAGCGTGGCGCTGCCTCGATGAACAGGACTTCGGTGTGGTGGAGGGCTAGATGAACAGTAGACGGGCAGGGGTGCCCGTGGAGGGGTAGTTGAACAGGACCCCGTGGTGTGGAGGGCTGGATGAACAGTAGACGGTGGAGGGGTGCCCGTGGAGGGGTGGTTGAACAGGACCCCGTGGTGTGGAGGGCTGGATGAACAGTAGAAAATGGAGGGGTGGTTGAACAGTAGCCGGTGCAGTAGCGCGCGGTGGAGGCTGGATGAACATGAGCCCGTGGAGGCTGGAGGATGTCGACGGTAGCCCGTGGAGGCTGGAGGAGGTCGACGGTGGAGATGAACAGTATCCCGTGGAGTCCAGCTTTATGGCACGCCACAACCCTCCCAAAGAACAGACCCCTGCTTCGACAAGAGCGCCCAACACAAGTCCGCTTTCATCTGTTTTGCGGTATGCCACACCCTCCACCCCTGCTTTCGATCAGAGAGGTCCGCTTGGCCCGCATGGCGGTACGCCACACCCTTCCCGATCAACAGACTCCTGCTTCACCGTAGGGAGGTCCGCTTCTCCATTTTGCGGCACGCCACACCCTCCCGATCAACAGACCCTGCTCCAACGTAGGAGGTCCGATTCTCCGCCAGCGATACGCCAGCCTCGCTTCCATCGCCTGTTCCGCCCAAGCCCTCCCGGCGAACACGACCACGCATTCTGTTCCGACCCAGCCGGTTGGCTCCCACGCTGCTGCTCCCGATGAACACGACGCGATTCCGCTGCTCTCGCCATGAGCACGACGACTCGTTGCCTCCCCATGAACACAACGACGGTGTTGTTTCTCCGTCGACCTAGCCATGTACACGCAGCCCCGGCCAGACGATGCGCCGAGTAGGCGTCGAGACCCCGCCAGAGGTACACATACGGGTCAGATTTTCTTTTTTGCAGCCTGGCCGTGACGCGACGTACATGCTACGCGGCGGCCTCTACTATGACATGTGCGCGTTTTACAACGACCAAGATGTACGCATATCGTCACGCACTGAGTGACAACGCTACGTAAGTTTCGACCAGGTGGGTCCCGACTGTCAGGCACTTCCTTGCGTGCGAGGATGTAGCTGGTGGGTCCCAGCAGTCAGGGGGTGAATTGTTTTTTTTTTGCCTGGACGCACTTCCTTGCATGCGCAGATGTGGCTGGTGGGTCCCAGCAGTCAGGGGGGCGAATCGTTTTGTTTTTTTCCCGGACGCACTTCCTTGCTTGCGAAGGTGTAGCTGGTGGGCCCCAATAGTCAGGGGGAAACGTTTTTTTGCAAAATATGGTGGCCCGTCCGGTGGGTCCCCGCTGTGAGGTGGAGGAATAATTATTTTGCGCGTAATAAGGAGGCACTTCCTTGCTGCGGCGTGGACCCAGCTGTCAGTGTCTCCACGGACAATACTCTTCCGATGGAAGTCGGTCATTGACCACATTGACCACGCCGCGCCGAGAGCACCACAGCGCTGGACGACGGCGAGGCCTAGGAAGGGGACGACACGGATGCAGGGAAGACTTCGCAGTTGTTTCCCACGCGGAGGGGAGTACGACTGTACGAGGGTATACTGGTTCGTCTGCCGTCGTCGGAGAATATCAGCAGGTGTGGGTGAGTAGAGGGATGTCCAGGCCAGCGATGGGAGTACGGTGTGTCAGATTTCGGGTTCCGGCAGACCCTCTAAGTTCGAACTCTGGGGTGCACGCGGAGATCTCACCCTCTACCTACCTGCACCTCGTCGCCTCGCAAGGATCTAAACTACTAAAAGAGCAACACAAGAGACACAAGGTTTATATTGGTTCGCTCCACCATTGTGGTGTAATACCCTACCCAAAGGTGTGGTGTGGTGAATTGCCTCGTGGGCTGATGATGAACAATACAAGGAAGAACAGCCTCACGAGGGTCTTCGGTCAAAAGCGATTTAACTGCTAGGGGGAGTTTGGTCGCTCTCTCTCTCTAGATTGCTTGACCTCTAGCTTTGTTCTGGATTCCGGATCCGAGATGACTCTACCCTGTGGGTGGCTAGTCCTACTTATAGGCAGAGGCCCTAGGCCTCTTCCCAAATATTGAGCGGGAAGGGCTCCAACAATTGGCCATTTTGAAGGGGAACATCTAGTACACTTATCCTGACTAAAGTTGGTCCTCGCGTGTCAAAGGCTCTAACGATGACGCCGCTTGGGCTCCACGACACCTCCTTCCTGCCGTTGTGTTGGTCTTGGTCTTGTTGCACCAAATGGCTGCCTTTGCTCGATGCTCGTCGCCGGCTTGCCTCCTTTGCACCAAAGAGGAAATGAGGACACCGAGGGTCGCTATGGTTATGCCATGGGCACCTCGTGAGGTACCCCGCTTGATCTCTCCGCCTCGCGAGCAAGCCCGATGAGGCCGCTCTCGAGGAGGCTTCTTTCGTCTCGCCATGAGGCTTGCCCTCGCGAGGGTCTTGAGCTTGTGCGATGAAGATGGGCCGTGGCCGGGCCACCCTTGAGCCACGCCAGAGGCCGCAGTGCAGTAACTCTAGGTAACCCTGCTCCGTGCAACATCGACAAGAGCCTCGGCCCAAGGCGCGCCGACTTGGCTGAGCGTAAAAGCTGCCGGCAGGCGCGGCGCCACGGGCCCTAACAGCTTGCGGCCTTGCTGCGGGCGGTTGATTGGACGTGTATGCTTCGCTCCCCACGATGCCTCGGCGATCGCACGGATTGACAAGTCCCTGCTTGCAAAGCGGTCATGATTACCTATGATCGTGGAGGTCGACGTTGGCCTTCCCGCTATAAGGCACGAACGACGCGCGCCCTTCGGTGCATCTCTTCTTGCTTCTCCTTCTTTCCATCCCTTGCTCCATTTTTGCGCAATGGCTCCGTCCGCCGTTCTCCGCGAAGAGAAAGGAAAGGCTTCGAGAGGGTCCCGGACCCATTTCCGCCAAGAAACGGCTAGCCCTCCGCCGTCGAGACGAGGGCGCCTCGCAGGAGGTGTCGAGGCCTGGCACGCAGCGGCCGCCAGGTTGCCGCTGCCCTTGCACGCCCGCATTGAGGGCCCTCAAGGAGTTGTCGCCGAGCGCCATGGACGACGCCATTGCCGGGCGCCGGGCGGATCATGGCGGTGCACGCGTTCCCCGAGTCCATGCCGAGGCTCCTCCCGAGAGTTGGTGCTCCACACCGCCATGCCTCCTTAGTCTTGGATTCGCTTTCCTCCTTGCCTTTGCTCGCGTGATTCTGAGGGGATCTCGAGCTCTGTTGCAGCACGCCTTGCAGCACCTTTGCGAAGCTGAGGTCGCGGTCGCCGCCCGCAAGGTCTTCATGACTTAGGTGGGGCGAGATCGCCTGTCTCAGACGAGGGCGCCGCAATCCACTGGAGTACGACGGGCGCTTCCTTGATGTTATTCAAGGTATTCAACGCGAAGGACGCCGCTGGAGTGCTGCCCCAGAGAGGTGGTCGGGCCCGCGTGAGGACCAGTGCTCGCCGATCGCGCCTCAGCAGCTCCTCGTGACCGCAAGGCGGCGGAGGATCCAGCGACCGGCCGAAGCTCTTTCGCGACTGAGACGAGCAACGACAGCCACGAGCCTCGAGCTTGCGCCGCCTTGAGCAGGGCGGGTTTGCCAAAGCCGCCACCGCCCGATCCGATGGGTTGGCGCCTGTGCTCGACGCCCACCGCTGATGATGGCGCTTTTGCGGAGGCGCCGTAGTTAGCGCTTTTAGGATCTGCTCCTCCGCTCCTCGCGAGAATCAAAAAACGCGCTGCGGGTGCTTGTAAGGTGCCCGTGGTTCTGCTTTGTTAATATGATCCTTGTCGTGAAGTAGGGCGAGATGCTCATTCCGCCTTAGCTCAGTTCTTCCTTTCAACCTCACGAGGGCTTGATGCCTCCTCCGATGTGTCCCGGTCCTAAGGTAGGCTTCAGCCATCGCTGGTATGCCAGGTCGCGATGCCATGGTCAAGGCCAGGAGGTGAGCGGCCCGGGGTCCCGTAAGAGCCCCTGAGTCACGATGCTCAGGAGGTCCCCTTTAGTGCTCAAGCAGCCATCGCTCGTGAGAAAGGAGCGACGCTGCTAACACGGGATTGCGTAGGTGCGAGGTCGGTGCTGCGATAGCAAGTGTTTCGAGGGTGACTTATCTTGGGAGTCGAACCGCCTTCTAGTGTAGCTGCTAGGTCCGCGATCGGCAGACGAGGAGTTGCTCCGGCGAGGTCCCTCAGGCTCTTCCCCCTCCCGCCTATACTCCCCTTTTGCTTCCACGCCCGGGTCCTGCCTCGAGCTGGTCTCAGCTGCCGCTGGTATGCCAGGTCGCGATGCCGTGGACAAGGCCGTGAGGGTGAGGGCTGGAGAGCCAAGAGAGCCATGAGTCGCGATGCCAGTGTGCCCCTTTAACGTGCAAGCGGTTCAAGGACGAGAGTGAAGAAGACGCCGGAGGGCCTCGCCGGCGCTGCTCCTGAAGAGATCCCGCAGGCTCATCACAACAAGAACAAGAGTTTGCCATGACAAGCGTAAGGTCAGCCGCTGGTTGCTCCGAGGTGACGAGGCAATCAAGGATTGATGAGGTGGCACCATGCAGGCTGCCGCGCCGAGCTCGCCATTCAGGTTTGTCGGTGTTGCGGACGGACCCATGCGCAAGCCGCCGTGGTCGTTAGGGAGCAGCTCCATCAGCTTGGTGTCAATCGAGCGGCTTATTAGGTCAAACACGCTAATCACGGCGAGCAAGTTCATTTAGATAGGTGGGAAGGCATACATCGCCGGTTCTGCCCGAGCGACTTGGGGATGATGTAGCCCGAGGGGCATCCCCAATAGAGTATGCTAGAAACACGGAGCAAAAGGGATACATGCCGCAGGGACGGACCCACGCGGCCTGGGAATGATGCAGCCCTGGGGCGCCCAGCTGAAAATGAAACTCGGGATGTCACCGATAACGCTTGAAGACGGCGGATGCTAAAGTAGCGACGCCGTGGCTGCGGAAGCCGATCTTCACGAAGCCCCGTGCCCAGAGCCTCGGGAGGCTCCGGAGGCGCTTAGTGGCTCTCTTGACCATTTCCATCTCCGCCAGACTGCGGAACGCCCGCCTCTTGAGTCTCCGTGATGCTTCCTATGAGGCGCTGGCGTGGCAGCCGCTGCTCAGCAAACCGTAAGGCATGCGAACGTAGTTGTGGGTGGACTCACACCGCCCCCACGCGTGAGGACCAGAGGCGCCTCGAGAGGCGGCTCGGTTGAGCCCTCGTATGTCGATGCAGACAAGCAGCAACCCACCATCCTGGCCTCGGATGGGGAGCTACGGTGGTAAGCGGGCGGCTGCCACTCATGACTCTTGACTCCTCGCAGCCCTGAATTATCTGGCCGACGAACTTGAGGGTTTGGCCCTCCTTGCCTGCTTCCCTTCCTGAGGGAAACTTGCTTGAAACACGCCTCAAGTGGTGCCCAAGCGCCCCTCGTGATCTTAGCAAAGTCGGTGGCCCTCAGAGAGAGCCCCAGCCTTGCTCGAGGCGGGCGCGGGCGTGCTTCCTATGCGAGCAGAAGGAGGTGCCACCAACAGGCGCGGACCGAGGGTCCTGCCTCCCGAGGGGTCGGACCAAGCGATGTCTTCTTTCTTTCTGGGAGCAACTCGGCTGCCTCCCGCCTCCCGCGATCCGGTCTTCGCGACGCGCTTGAAAAGCACGCCCAGTGGAGCACATCACACCATCATCTTCACAAGGCACCGTGGATGACTCCGCTGCTTCCCCGCATCTTGAGGACGATGTAGCCGCGGATGAGTCACGGCCATGAACTTGGCCAGAGCTGGGTACCCGAGGATGGCATTGTATGGCAGGCGAATGTGGGCGACGCCGGTTGATGAGCTCTGCGCGGTAGTTGTCGCGCCTCAAGGTGACAGGGAGGCGACCTGCCCAATCGGAACTGTGGAGCCATCGATGACTCCGGAGAAAGGCTTGGTTGGCTGAAGCTGATTGTACGACACTTGGAGATTGTTGAACATCTCGACGGACAGGACATTGAGCCCTGCCCGCCATCAATGAGGGTCCCGTAACTTGCACGCTATCGATGATTGGGAGCAAAGCATCGGGAGGACTCCGCCGTGGCCGCAAGACTTGAGCTGATCCGCTGTTGAACGTGATGGCGCACGCTGACCACCGAGAGGGCGCGGGCTTCGAGCTTGGGGAGGACTACATTCACTTCAAGGGTGAACTGCTTGAAGATGCGCCGAGAGGCTGGGGCTTGAGCTCCGCCCAGATGCAAGCACCGCTGCGGGCTCTGAAGCCCCCAGCCCCTGGCCCCGATGGTGGTCATCATTTCTCCTGGCTGCGTGGCAGAGGAGGGAGGCCTGCTTGCCATGGCGATCATCCTGCAGGCTGATCCTCCAGCCTCCTCCAGAGGCGGGTCCCTCCAACCTCCTCGCGAGGCTGATCCTGCCAGCGGTCCTCGCGAGGTCGGTCGCGCCACCCTTGGCGAGGGCCGTGGTCTTCCTATCATCCTGCTGCTTTTCTCCTCCTCGGCAGAGCCTCGATCACTGCGGTCGGGCGCACCACTCCGCCTCTTCTCGCACGGCTCGGAGTTCTTGACATTCATTGGTGTTGTGGTGTGGAGGTCGTGGTACACACAAGACCGCTGCCCTTGGAAGACTCGGCTGATCTCTATCTCGCTATATCTAGTTCGCCGCGAGCACGGCAGCCCTTTGCGCTTCACGCCCTGACCTTGGGCTTCTTCTCTTCGGGTCAGCAGCTGTCACCGAGGAGGGAAGGCGCCCTTCCTTCGCTCGGCGCACTTGGTCGCCAAGTTGAACAGCTCCAAGGATGTGCACATGTTCATGCATCGCCAGCCCTCCTTCATCTTGACGCCACGCACACCGCCGAGAAGGCTGAGATGATGGCCTCCTGGCCACCTTGGGAATCTTGAGGCGCATGTTGTTGAAGCGCCGGATGTACTGCAAGGTTTCTCCGGGTTGCTGCTTGATGCGGCGATGTCGCCACGGCCGGAGGCCGGTCGCGAGTGCCTTGAAGTTGGCGATGAAGCGGGTGCGATCTCGCCCCCAGAGGAGATCGTGCCAGAGCTGTGTTCAGAGCCAAAAGTGGGCACCGCCCTGAGCGCCATGGGAAACCAGTTCGCCATGACCTTCTCGGCCCCTGCTGGCGGCTTTGATGGCCAGCTCAGAAGCTGGAGGAACTCCGCAGGCTCGCCGAGTCGTCAGAAGCGAGGAGGCAGGTCTGTCTTGAACTTGTCGGGCCACGTGACGCCGCAGAGCTCGGGCGTGTAGGCGCGACAGCCTGCAGTGGCTACGGGAGGCCTTTGGTGATGAAGGGCCTGGTCTTGCGGGTCCCCATGCGCGTCACCGGAGCAGCGCTGGGTCTTGGCGGCCGGAGCAGGAGCGCTGTCGGGGACGGGCCGGGTGCAGGGAGCACTGGCAACTTCTTGGGGCGAGGGACCTCTTGACAGCTCGCTTGCCGTGGCCGGGTGCCGCGACGGAGTGGGTTCCGCCTTAGCCACGCGCTTTGGGGCTAAGGCGCTTTGAGGGGGGAGGCGGCTGAGGTGCCTCGAGTTTCATCGCCGCGCAAGGCGGGCGCGTGTAGTGAGAAGGACGCTGCTGGGAGCCTCGCGGCGCGGACGAAGCTCGGGCGACGCGTCAAGCCACTTCTTGTAGACGTCGTCGACGGGGCGGTAGCGCAGGAGCTTGTTTGCCGTGATGAGCGCGGCTCGAGCGTCCATGGGCGCGTGGAGCGCGCGAGACGAAGAACCAGCCGGGCGAAGCGGCGAGTAGCGGTACGCTGCGCCACGGGCGTATGCCGACGATGCTTGTTGCTCGTTTCGCCGGGCCGGTGGCGGCGTTGACGGCAAAGCGCATAAGGAATGGCGGGCGGCCGCCGACGGGGCTGTCTGGGCGACGCTGGTAGCGAGAGCGCCCGAGGCCAGCGGGCCCGACGAAGGCCCGACATGGATGCGGCGGGCGGCGAAGAACATGGCGGCGAAGGCGGATTCCGCGCACTCCTACCGGGCGCCAAATGTCGGATTTCGGCTCGCAGACCTCTAAGTTCAACTCGGGTGCACGCGAGATCTCACCCCTACCTACCGCACCTCGCCAGCCGCAAGGATCTAAACTACTAAAAGAGCAACACAAGAGACACAAGGTTTATTCTGTTCAGGCCACCATTGTGGTGTAATACCCTACCCAAAGGTGTGGTGGTGGATTGCCTCGGGGCTCATGATGAACAATACAAGGAAGAACAGCCTCGCGAGGGTCTATTCTTGGCCGGTGCGACAAACTACTAGGGGGTGTTCGGTCGCTCTCTCTCTCTCTCTAGATTGCTTGACGTCTAGCTGTGTTCTGGATTCCGGATCCGAGATGCCTGGGTGGCTAGTCCTATTTATAGGCAGAGGCCCTGGGCCTCTTCCCAAATATTGAGCGGGAAGGGCGCCAACAATTGGCCATTTTGAAGGGGAACATCTAGTACACTTATCCTGACTAAAGTTGGTCCTCGCCTGTCAAAGGCTCTGACGATGACGCCGGCTTGGGCTCCACGATGACCTCCTTCCTGCCGCTGGTGTTGGTCTTGGTCTTGTTGCAACCAAATGGCTGCCTTTGCTGATGCTCGCCTCGCCACGCTGTTCCTCCTTTGCACCAGAGAGGAAATGAGGACACTGCGCGGGCTGGCGCCCGCCTGGCTGTCACATCCCTAGCTCTGGCATTGCACTAGGCTACTTCATGTGTGCATCATGTTTAAACTTCGAAAGAAACTTGTAATGGGGATTGATCAAACCCTAGCACCAGATCAAATCAAATAGGTTCAACATAAAAACATTTTCAATGAACCTGAAATGCCCTCAAGAATGTTCATCACCGCCTTTGGTCTTAAACCCCTGCCAAAGGTGATGCACAAATTTCTAGGTCACTCTAAGGTCATCGATTAAATCTTTAGTTATTTGAGTTTGGGCATTTAAATTATATAAAATATTTCGAATGCTCAAATAACCCCAAACTAAAACGCTCCATGCCGGATATATTCCAAGTAGTGGCCAGTGCAGTTTGGTGATTTTTGGAGTTGCCTAAGTATTTTTAGAAATGCAACAAACCTACAGTAAATAAAATAAAAACAGAAACAAATGGAAATCCTTCACCTGGCCAAACCCATGCCCGCCCACCGGGCGGCTCCAAGATCTGCTGGCCTGCCTGCATACCAGCTGCTTCGCCCCCGCCAGCAGTGTGGAGCCGACGCCGACAAGCGCGAAGCCGCCACGGCGCCGCCTGCTTGCCGCCCACGCCTCGACACCGGGCGAAGCCCACATCGCCGCCTCACCCCATGGATATCTCGTGATTTCGCCTCTCTCTCGCCTCCGCCATGGCCGACGCTGCTGGCGCCAAGGCCACCGGAAACCACGCCCACCGCCGCCCCTCAGAAGCGAGCCATAGTGTCCAACAACTCACGGGTTGCCGACTCAGCCGAGCAGCCCGAGTCCCGAGCGCTCATGAGCCCTTCTTCGCCTTCTTCGAGCTCATCTTCACCGAGCACCGCCGGAGATCCCTTGCCGCCGCCGCACTAGCCAGCACCGACCGCCGTCCGCCTGGTCAGATCCACCGTGAGCTAGGTCACCTCCCTAACCTCTCCGCTCTCCTTCTCGCACCACAACGAGCACACCTAGCTCACCCAAGACGCCAAGCAGTCATGGAGCTCGCTGGCCGACGAGGCTCCGCCACCCAACGCCGCGCCACCCTGCTTACTAACCTCACCACGCCTCCCAGAGCTCAACGCACTAACCCACGCGCTTTTGCCGCGCTCCTCGTAGCCTCGGGTTCGACTCACCCGAGCTCCCGCCGCCAAACCTGCCGCCAGCTGCCCCTGCCACCCCGAGCTTCACCACTACCACTAAACGACGCGGCTCGCCTCCCGGCCTCCAGATGCCTCCGCCTTTTTGGTCGCGGAGCATGAAAGTGCACTTCCACCATCACAGCTTCCCGCCACACTAAACGCCAAGTAGTTTGACCTGCTGACCTTGACTGGTGGGCCCAAAGTTGACTTCCCGAGTCTATGACAAGTGGGGCCCTCTCGCTAATTAACTTCAGATTAGAACTAACTAAATTTAGTTAGTTTAATTAATCACGACACGCTGGACCCATCGATCAGGTTGACTCGACGCCCCTTTGACCACTAACGCCACCTCGACGCAATAACTAATTTCTGATTTATTTTTATATAGAAAATTCCAGAAATTGTTGCAAAATTCAAAAATTCATAAAAATTAATCAGAATCCAAATGAAATAATTAATATATGAAAATGATCAAAAACCAATCTATCCATCTATACTAGTTTCATGCATGTTTAAACAAGTTAACTTGCTGTTTAGTGCAAAACATGATAAAGCACTATTTGTTCACAAATGAGTTTGAACTTTGAATCTTTGGTTCAAAATAGCTCAAACCCATCAGTTGTAGTTGCATTAGCCCAACACACTCATTCTAACATGTCATGATCATGCATCATATTGTGCATTGCATTGATTGTGTTCTTTCTCTCGCTGTCGTATTTGCCCCTCTCAAGAGACGATGTACCGACGATGAGTTCGATGACACCGATGAAGAACTATATTATCTTCGGCGCTGCAAGCAAAACCCCTTGTTCATTCCGATATAATCCCACTCTCTCGCTTCCTACTTTCTTTTACTGCATTAGGACAACAACGATTCATCTCACTTGATGCGTAGTGAACCCCTTTATCCTCCGTGATGACTCGTCATTCCACAAGAATAGATGAAACCCACTAGCATGAGTAGGAGTTGTTTGAGCCCTCACAGCCTACTCATTCATGCTTGTTTGTCATGCCTGCTACTGTTTAGAGTTGAGTCAGGTCTGATTCATCGAAAATGAATCGGAGGTGTGTAAACATGTCCTACTGTTGAGAGCTAAGTGTGTGAACACGATTTGGTAAAGGTAGTGGTGAGAGGCCATGTAGGAGTACATGGTGGGTTGTATCATTGAAACCGTCCTCAGGAACTGAGTTCTGTGTTTGTGATCCATGAAACAGCTATTACCACGCATTGGGCCCAAACCAATGGACCCTCTCGCTTCTTAACCACCCTTGTTCTCTGTCCGTGAGTTGCAACTAGTTTCCGTGTTTGTAGGATATGTGTTGGAGGCCGTATGAAGGCTGACCCTAGGGGTGGGCTATGATGCGGTAGATACACCGTGGTCTGTACCGAGCGCCTGCTTGGTGTCTCGGGAACCCTGCACACATCGCTCAGGGCCGTAGTGGAAACTCTCGGCTGGACTCCCTCATGATGGAACCTGAATAGGCGATAAACCTGACTAGAGTCTTGAGTGTTTAGGTAGGTCGTGGCCGACACCCTCGCTGGGCTTCCGCTGAAGGTTGCCGAGTACATGTCGTGTAAACGGCGGTAAGTGGTGAGAACATGTGAAGAAGTACACCCTGCAGGGTTATAAATGATCTATTCAATAGCCATGTCCGCTGTAAAGGACTTCGGGTTGCCTATAACAGTTCATAGACAAGTGAAAGTGGATACTCCAAAATGCGCTTAGATAAGCGTGAGTGCTATGGATGGCGCTCGTAGGGGGACGGAGCGGTCCATAGCGTGTATTGATATGGTGAATATGTGGACTCGTAGCGCCACCTCAAAAGAGTTACTTGCAAATGTAGTTCAGAATAGCCACCGAGTGAAATCTGCTTGCTGCCGTTAAAGTCCACCACCCCTTTGTTGATAATGATGCATATGTAGTTAGTTCTGATAAGTCTTGCTGAGTACATTTGTACTCACGCTTGCCTATTTTATGTTTTTGGAGAGAGACTTCACTCACTAGTAGTTCCGATGGACTTCTTTATCGCTTAGCTTGTTACCTCACCTACGATCTTGTGCCTCTGCAGATCTCGTAGATAGTCGCTGCTCAGCCTTTTTTCATTTATAGTTGTCTGCACTCTGCACATGTTAAGCTTCCGCATGTGTTTGACTTGTATGCTCTGAATGCCGGGTCAAGGACCCATGTTTGTAATATCTCGCTCCTCGGAGCCTAATGAATAAATACTTGAGTCGTAGAGTTATGCTGTGATGCCATGTTGTATTTACACATATCGAGCATATTGTGTGTATGTTTGAAATGCTTGGTATGTGTGGGATTCAACAATCTAGTTGTTTATCCTTGGCAGCCTCTCTTATGGGGAAATGTTGTCTAGTGCTTCCTTGAGCAATAGTAGTCCGCTACAGCCCGGTTCACCGGAGTCCTGCTAGCCTAGCACTACCGCTTCAGACACTTGATCGGGCCGGGCATGTGTTTCACTTCGCTCTCGTGGTTCCGTTCTTTCGGGAAATGTCACGCTGTGACATCCGGAGTCCTTCCTAGCCTCGCTATGTAGCCTGTGTTCCCAGAGTCCTCGTTAGCCCAAAGGCTACAGCCCGGATTCACACGCTGTCGACCGACATGCTCGATGGGATTCATGTATGCATGTCCCCATGGGTTAGTGCCGCTTTGGTTCACGATCAGCCATGTCGGCCCGGTTCTTCATCATATGGATGCTAGCGACACTATCATATACGTGAGCCAAACGGCGAAACGGTCCCGGCCATGGTAAGGCGACACCTGTGGGAATACCGTGCGGAGGCCGCAAAGTGATATGAGGTGTTACCGCTAGATCGATGTGACTTGAATCGGGTCCTCGACATCGGGCGCCTCGGTCGTCCATGGCTTGCGCCATGGGCACCTCGTGAGGTATCCCGCTTGATCTCTCCGCCTCACGAGCCAGCCTCGACGAGGTCGTGCCTCGAGGAGGCTTTGTCGCCCACACCATGAGGCTTGGCCTCGCGAGGGTCTTGAGCTTGTGCCGATGAAGATGGGCCGGCCGGGCCACCCCTAGAGCCACGCCAGCAGTGCAATTCTCGGTACCCCTGCTCCTGAACGCCGACGCTGAGGGGTCAGGAGGCTCATGGGCAGCACAGCCGGCCGGGAGGAGGAGAGCAGGCTGTCCCACCGGGCGCTTGTTTGAGCGGCTCGAGCAGGAAGAGCAGAGATTGAAGAAGACGACGGCCGCTGGATGGCCATCCAACAAATACCGCTTAGGCCAACCTTTTTAGGAAAGCCTCAAATCTGTGGAAAACATCATACAACCCATCTACCATTATTTCTAATAATTTACAGCCCATTTGCTAATTCTTAAGGTTTTTTGGAGCCCATATTCTTTTGTTAGCATTACAGCCCATATTGTGGCCATGTTAAAAAAATATAGGAAATTTTGTATATTTCAAAAGCGGTCCAACTGTTTTTAATCCCAAAATTTCGACTCGCATTCAAGCTGATTTAAAAATAAATGTATATCAATATAAAATCCAACAAATTCTCCATGCATAAAAATTAATGTAATTTAAAATCTCGAAATGAAAAAAAAAAGATTTGAAACTAATTGCCGGTTTGATGTGTTTTAAAATGTATAGCCCATTTCATTATCGATAGGCTATTTTCTCGGCCAGCCGAATGAAATCTCTCCTCGTCTTGAAAGATTTGCAGCCCAACAGGCCTGACAAAGCGACTTACTTGGCAAATCACAAAAAAAAAACTGGGCTGTGGCTGTGGACCCAGCTATCAGCCTCTCCACGTACATTACTCTTCCGATGGAATGTCGTTGACCACATTGACCACGCCGTGCCGAGAGCACCAAGGCGGTGGACGACGGTGAGGCCTAGGAAGGGGACGACGCGGAGCTAGGGAAGACGCGGTAGTGGATGCCCACGCGGAGAGGAGTACGAGGGTTCACTGTTTCGGCTGCGGTGTGAGGAGGTGCCGCCGCAGCAGGCCAAGCTAGCGGTGGGAGTAGTAGGGGCGATGAGGCCTCAACGGCAGCATAGGTGCCACCGGAGGCAGGAGCAGTGGTCTCCCGGCGCTGGTTTGGGCGGTGGTGCAAGAAGAGCAGCGATTGAAGAAGAAGCAGGACCGCTCGATTCAAATCCAACGGTTATCGCTGCTAGAATCGCTTGTTGACTAAGTTGACAAGCCCCGTGTACGCCCAACGTAGTAGGCCCACAGTCAGCCTCCCAACCGTGCGCCCCTGATGTCGCTGGAGGAATCATTTTTTTCATGTAATAAGGAGGCATTGATTGCGCGCTGCCAGGCCAGCGAGGGAGTAGGGTGGGTCGGGAAGCTCAAGCGGCATCACAGCGGGCCACAAGAGGAGGGAGCAGCAGTCCCACCGCATCTAGTTTAGGCGGCCGGAGCAGAAGATCAGAATTGAACAAGACGCCGGCCGTTGGATGGACATCCAACAAATCGCTGCTAGAATCGTGTGTTCACCGACAAAGCCTTATGTAAACAAGTCAGCCATTTGCTATTATTTTTATAATTTTTACTCATTTTCTAATTCATATGGAATTTATTGCAGCCCGCTTTCCATTTCTAGAATTTCTCGCCATTTTCTCGTCAAGACCAAAGGTCAAAAATTAACTAAATATGTGGGAAATTTTGAAAATTCGCAAATTTTTGCTGGGGAAAGAAATATTCTTAATCCAAAATTAATAGCCATAATTTAAAAATAAATTAGTACTATGTCATGTTAAATCCAATGAAATACGATAAGATATCGTTGAAGAACAAAAACAAAAAAACTAATATCCCATTTGCTATAATTTTTTGGAATTTTCAACCCTTTTGATATTACTTTTAATGACATTGACCATACTTTTGGCCAGGACGGAATGCATCCTCCTCCTCTTGAAAGATTTGCATCCCAAGAATTCGAGAAAACAAATAGGCCTAGCTTGGGTATTCTTCAAAAGAAATACTGGGCTACCTATTTTCCCAAAGAACTGTGCATGAGCATTTAGCTTTATTTATTTATTTACTTATTTATGTTTAGGGACCATGAGCATGTACCGGGCCGAATTCATGTGAGAGCCTCCTTCCAGCTAATTATGGGCTTATCTATTGGGCCTTCATCAAGGGCTGCATCTTATCAACAAGTGGAAAATGTGTTCCGCCACGTACGGCACGGGGCACAAAAGGATCGAACTGCAACGACTTCCAAAACATTGTGTTTCGCTCTAACAACACATTTATTTAACCAATGTATTTAAATATACTACTAATTGTACATTGAAAACAACAGCAGCAAAGCAACCAGGGCTGGGGGTGCAATGTATGTAAGCAGTGCCGACGAGTGAAGACGCAGCTTTCTTCCAAACCAAACATCAGCCATCATTACAAAAGGGCTACCAAAAATAACAAGTGTATGCATCAAACTAAATAAAGATCCTACTACACCAAGTGTACGCATGTAACTAATCGCTCAGCTTAGACATTACTATTTATTAAGCTATGGAGATTGGTCGACGGCTTGAACCAGATGGGTACCGACGGGGAAACTCCACCAAGAGGTCGAAGTCCGACACTTGCACCTCTCTCCTACTTTGGGCTGCAGAGCGTGGGCACATATCAGGGTATGGTGCATGCAGAGACGCATGGCACGCTGTACACACAGTTTTGCCTTATGAACGAAACCGCGCTGCCATCATGATCCTTGCCGCCGGTTATCTCCTGGTTAATCGGATAATTCAGTCCGACAAATGAGAGAGCGCACAAGGGTTACTTACCAGCCTCCACCAAAAATTCCTCAAGGCCCAGAGAAGTGGGATCCCGCCAAAGACCTTGCAAAGGACTATGATTGTATTCCGCTAAACAACACGCCGTATGTGCGAACGATCATCAATCTTTCGCCGTTCCTCGATCGAGCCAGAACCACCGCAATCGCCATGCCGCTTTTGAAAGGTTCTGGGATTAGGAAGGGTAGGGACACCAAAGCCTACAACATCATATCAAGTTGAGTCAAATAAAAGGGCTCTTGATTTAGTCAATCTTAAGAACAACATGTTATGAGCATGAATATTTTTTCAATAAATGTTGACAGAATATAAGCAAGACATCATGATATCATAGGAAAGTAGCATACCGCAGAATAGCCGCTTGTAGCGATGATCGAGTAGGCCAGAATACGCCCAGCCATAGAAGGAGTCGACAACGTAAATGAAGCCCTTGTGTTCAATGGCATCGAGAACCATGGAGGATGTATGATCCTGCAATGGACGTGCAGATTTATCCACTTACCGCAGGACTGCCGATAGGCGAGACCGCTGTTGAAGAACGCAATTAGCCTCAAGTCTTTATAATTTGCAGATCTTGTGGGCACTTGGCAGATTACAACCTTGAGCAAATCAAACTTGGTATCATGTTTTCACCGAAGATTCCGAGTATTCTCGTCATGTGCCACAGCAAAGGCAAAGGTTAATCGGGAAGGGGATAAATCGCCGGTGTATACCTCCACGAGCATCCAGCTGCCGCGACCGCCGACGCAGCACCATCCAAGACGGTTCATGCCGACCCAAAGACATACCGTTAATGTAGCTGAGGCTGACGGGATCGGATCGCAGTGAAGGGGTTGATGCTCGCCACCCTATGATCGTTATGCTGCTTGACACGCCGTTTCTGAAGATTAGGCGGCATCAGCAACCAAGGAGCTGGCTTAAAAAGCTCCGGCCTGAGGGCTTTGAGTAAACAGTACAGCCCCGACGAGCACGCAGCGAGCGGCATGGTACTGAGATTGTCCACACGCGAAACAATGAGCTTGATTACCTCTGTGGGGAGCGAACTCCAGCCAATCTTTCGGCGGACGCTGCTCGCTTCTGCCATTGTTAGTGCTTGGGTTTCGGATGAGGGAGGAGGCGCCTTAGCTTCCAGCGGGGATGGAAGCTTGGACGAGATTATGTGCGGACAAAGATGGAGAAGCTAATATGTGCTGGGGGAAGTGGACAGTGATGATGACTACAACATGCCGCTTGACTTACGAGACACATACCAGCAGCGAGGGTCATATCGTCCTAGACAACTTGCTTGAGTGATCACAAGATTAGCACTCCCTACAAGACATCTACTATGTAAATATGCCCTAGCTTGCTAGAGTAGAGTAGTAGAGTAGGATTCTGCTTACTACTAGCACCGGAGGTGTAGTAGTATATTCTAATCTAAAATAGTTACAAACTTCAATGCCCGAAGCGTGGAACCACTACGAACCGTGCTCAAAGACCGTGTCACGTGGTGTTTGGACTTATATGCAAAAAATAGCAAGATGCCTGCATTGCACGGCACACCATCATCACCAACTCGGTTTTTCTCTACTCCTACTCCTATAAAAGACTCAACCAGTGATGATGGAGGCGAGGAGGCGAGAAAGTAATGGGCGGCAGCGGACAACGCAGCACTTTTCGATTTGTTATAAAAACAAAGAAGAGTAGTAGAGATAGAGACATAGGAGGAGCACGAGGTTGTGGGAGATAAGGAAGAACGAGGCAAGGCCTTTTCAGAAATGTGAGAGAGGTGCGGTATCTTTTGTAAAATTGTCATAATTGGATTTCTATCCGCCGATATAGATTGGACGGTCTATATTACGAGATGGCAGGCATACCATCATCACCAACTCGGTTTTCTATAAGAGTATATATATATATATATATATATATATATATATATATATATATATATATATATATATATATATAGATAGATAGATAGATAGATAGAGACTAGGAGTACTAGTAAGGACACCATCTATCGCTTCGTGTCCTACTCCTGTGTGCTCCATTCGGCGTCAAGAACGCCCCCTACAGCCACCCCTCCTGCGGCCCATTCGCAAGGCGCTGTTGAAATATGGGGAGCGACTCGCGATCGCTGGCAGCCACGACTTCACCGACGACGACTCTTTTCCCGACCTCGCAACCTCTTCCTCAACGACATGGGCGATAACTCAACGCCAACGGTGCTGCCCTGCTGCACCGTATGTGTTTTTGTCCTTCCTGCTTGAAATCGTGGTAGAATTCATGTTTCTACTCAGATCCTACTACTATGCTAGTCCACATGATTAGTTTCATCTCTCGTTATAGCTGTCATGATTTATTTTGTACTTATTCAGATTAAATCTCGTAGTAACCTGCTCATATATTCAATCGGGCGCAACGCCCCTACAGCCACTCCTGCTTCATGGACGGCCCGGTCGATGCCTCCAAGGTGCCCTTCGCCCATCGCTATGAGTGCCCGATGCCGCTTTTGTGGCTCGGGCGGACATGGTGCATCACCACGGATGCATGCAGTGGTCACCGCTGGCCCTTGGCGGAGAACATCAAGTACGACACGCGCTACGGGTTCACCATGCCGGAGTCGCTGGAAGATCACCGCCACCGCTAGTCTCGGAGGAGGACGGCAGCGCCTTCCTCTTGATCGTGGCACCGGGCGAGGCCCACAGAGGCCGCCGCCTGCCTCTCGTAATGTGCATCGTGGGCGCGCCACGACGCCGACATCGACACGAGGCGATGTACGGGTGCGTGGTAATTGTTACTACCCCTCCGGGTCGCGTGGGCGGCGACACCGGCCTCATCGGAGGGACTTGGACTCTAGGGAGCTGGGACTATCCCTCCAGTGTGGACTTGGAAAACCCATGGCATCCTTTACCTGCCGACTCGGTGCACGGGGACTCCAAGGAGGTTCACCTGGACATACGCATTATCAAGTGCACTTAGAAAGCATGTAGTGTGTGTGTGGGCGCTTATGGCCCGTGTCTTTACCGCTTTTGATTCTGTAAGCTTGTCGTTAAACTTGAGTGGCCTTCGCCGCAGTCCTTCCTTTGAACTGCTCCTCTCAGTGAGCTGATGTAAGACACTTTGGGTTTCATTTGATAATGGAACCGGAGAGGAGCCTCCTTGTTCCTCTAAATTTTTTTACGCATTATCAAGTTAAATGTTGATCATTAGTCTTCGCTCAATGTAATCCATTGTCTAAGCATGTGGAGACTTCCATGCAGGATCTTGCTCTATTGGAGTACCGCGCATGAATAAAAGTGTATCCGCTATGGTTTAGTCTAGAATCTTCCATGTATGAATTTTTACTACAAGATCGGTGAAAGACTTACGATGAACCATTTCTTACATCTCCTCCGCCCCTTGCAAGTCATCCCGATTTAATCCTCTATCTAGGTGTATAAGGGCATGGTTAATATTACTTAATAGTATAGCCAACTATTGACTATAAGAAAGTGCCATGTCATCTGTAGCCAACATGTATAACAATCGATACTCGAAAACTAATTCTTAAAGATTATTTCTTGCAAAGCACAATAAGTGTTATTTCTTCACAAGTTTTGGATGCAAATTGAACAGTTGAACGCTTTTGTTTGCAAAAGATACCTTTTTATCTATTTCACCTAGATGTTTGTGAGCTCTAGAGATGAGATAATATCCGCAGAAACCTATCGATGCCCGTTACACATGAGATGACCCCCACATCCTTTGTCAAAATAAACAACTCCCCGATAAATGCATTTCACTCTTCGGTGCAACGCACGGGCACCTTACTACTATAGATTAGTACGATCAAAAATTGAACTAACATTATATATAGTATGATAAATACTGATGCATGTCACATAAAATTATATCATTCAAAACTATGTTCAAATACGAATCCAACGATATAGTTTTTGTTGACATGCACTAAAATTTTGTCAGCTTAAATCTTCACCAAATTCAATGGGGACTAATAAACCACGACCGATGTAGTACAAGTGTAGAGGGCGGCGCTGCACAGAGTCTCACCTCTCACCCCACTCGTGGCGCCGCAAGAAAGCCGCCATATCACAAAACCCAACCACTCCTAGTAATAAGTGGCCTAGTAAAATAAACGACAAGCCACCATCACATCCTCTGCTCTTTTTGCATTTCATCTCTCTCAGATTTACTTTCTCCTGCTCATCTCGCACACTCGATCCCTAGCTACTACTCCTAGGGCCGCTCTTTTTACGGCTTCCCCAACTTTTCCCACAAGACTAGTCATAGTGGAGAGTAATAATAAGGCGCTCACTCATTTATTTGGGCTTCTAAATTACTACTCCGCCCTGGTTTATTCCTCACCATTGTAATTGGTGCTAAATTTTGACCAAAGATTTAGCAAATAAACATTAACGTTTCTAGTTTTCTCCTCCTCCTTGGTCACGGTTGTAAGTGCATCTAGTGCCCCTTAGTGATTTTGGTGTATTGAAGACTTATAGGTTAAGGGACTAATGTGTTTATGAGTGTACACAGGTCTATAAGTCTATGAGGAGTTTGATATTTACAGAGAAAGTCGAATTTCTAAAATGAAGTTCTTCGAGTGAAGACTTTGATATTCTCAAGACTTTCAAGACTTTGAAAGTGAAGAAATTGTGTGACCTTGAAGACTTGGTATTCATTTGAGGAACATGAAGCGTGAAGACTTTTGTTTTCGTAGTTTCATTTTCTTTCTTGAATCATAGGAATCACCGATCGTTAAAGGGGTCGAGGAAATACTAAGGAAAATTTTCCATGTGATGCTCAACTCAAAATCCTACACCTGCCAATCCTTCGAGTGAAGCCTTTGGAAATATCATACAGTCCACCAATTTCTTCAAGAATGAGACGAAGTTCTTCTCGTCGCCGAGGAATTTGTTCTAACCGAGGAGTTAGGAATTCGCCAAAGGCGGATTGCCTACACAAAGGAGGAACATGATAGCCCCGAGGAATTTGAGAGTCAAATTTCCGATCAGGTCGTAAGGCGCGCCACCTGTCCCAAAATATCTTATCCACCTAACACCATATCATTGAAGGGCATTTATGTCTTATCATGTCGGGTTGCTCCCTAGGCTATAAATAGTCAGCTCTCACAACCACTAGCTGGTTGGCTGCTCCAAGAGAACTTGACACTTGTCATTTGAGAGCAACCCATCCTCCAAGGACTTTGAGCGAAAATCATCGAAAGGAGGAAAACCCAAAACCAAACCCCTCATAAACCCAAAGTGATTGAGCATCATCAAGAGATTGATCCCGCTGGATCCGACGCTTGTTACCTTTGAAGACTGTGCTTCTTCCAGACGGTTAGGCGCCATGGTCTAGAGCATCCAAGAGGAATTGTGGATCGCCGAAAGACCAAGTCTGTGAAGGTTTGAAAGTCGCTCAAGACTTACCACGAGTGATTGGACGAGGTCTCAGTGACCTTAGTTCAAGGAGAATACGGTGAGGACTTGGTGACCTGAGCTGCGTGCTCAGCCGACGGGTGTCCGGATCAAGGCCCTCGAGTTTAAATATCACCGCCCAACCAGACGCATAACCGAGACAACAGCTTGAACTGGTCTACCAAATCATTGTCTTCACCAACCTAATCGGTTCTATTTCCTCAACTCTTTCATTACCTCATTACGTGTTGAGTGTTCATTCATATCTGTGTTTGAAGACTTTGATCAAGACTTTCTCAATTTCCTCGCTCAATTTCTTCACTGTTTGTCTTCATCTTGTGCTATCCTGTTTACGCTTTTCGCACTTTGATTGTCTTCATTTCATCATGATGACCATGTACGATTCTCTTATGCTTACTTCTGAGTACTTATTCACAGAAGTAGTTCTTCACTTAGGAATTTCCTCACCGCAAATTCTCATTGAAGAATTCATAAAATCGCTTATTCACCCCCTCTAGTCGATATAACGCACTTTCAATTGGTATCGAGCAAGGTACCCTTGTTTTGTGTGATTTTGGTTTAACCACCGAGTTTTAGTTATGTCGACCGCAGTATGATTATGTCTCAGCTGGGTGTCCTACCTTGATGGGACGGACTACCCTTATCGAAGAACAAGATGCTAATGCATCTTGAGGCAATTGACAACGATCTCCGGTATGTTGTGGAAAATGGTGTTCCTCACCACACCTTCTCCGAATGTTGCTGGCGCGAAGAGATTCAAGCAACTCGATTCTCGTTAAGAATATCATATGTGGCCATCTCGAGCAAAGGACAATATGGAAGAGTGAGTGCTTTGGAAATTGCTAAGCTCATCCGGGACAAAGTCCAAAGTAAATGAAGGAGTCTCAACTCAGCGTGACTCTCGATTTGATGTTCTTCGCAATCTCTTCAACCGCTTCAAAAGACTCGACAACTAAAATGTTCAACAAACCTTCGATCACCTCATCGACATCTCAAATGAGCTTCAAGCGCTTGGTGCAATCGACATCACCGACCATGAGGTGGTGAAGAAATTGTTGAGATCGCTTGATTCCTCATTTGACACTCTGGCACTGATGATACAAGAGCGTGCTGACTACAAGTCACTTGATCCAGCTGATATTCTCGAGAGGCTAAATACTCATGAGTTCCAGCTTGCTGAAAAGAGAGATCTCTATGGTTCTAGCAATGGAAAATCACGTGACCTGAAGGCCAAGGCTGTGTCTGAATCTAAGTGTGAAGACTCTGGTAGTAGTCTTGGAGATCCTGAAGAATTGAGCTAGGAGCTAGCACTGCTTGTGAAGAAATTCCAGATGTTCTCAAGACGTGGTCGCTTTGGAAAATCCTCAAGGAGCAGTGATTCCTCATCCAGTGACTATAAGAGAAGACTTTGCCACAAATGCAAGAAACCTGGTCACTACGCTCAAGATTGTCCTCGTGGGAAATGGAATTAAAGAAGAAGAAATACAAGGATTACAGTTCTGATGACGCTTAAGAAGAAGAAGAAATCGTCAAATCTTCATCATCAAAATCCTCAAAGCCTTCTTCTCACAAGAAGAGCAACTCCAAAAAGGCTCTGCATTCATTGGCAAGCAAATGGACTCAAGCTGAATCGAGGAACATGAGGAAGAGGAGGAATCAAGAATTCGAGTCCGTGTGGCGAAGTCCGGCTCGCCATCGCTTTCAAAAGTCCATCTTCAACTCAAGAAAATGAACTCACCAACAAAGCTGATGAAGATAGTGATGACTACGCCCCACCTTTTGCTTCATGGCAAAGGGTGCCAAGGTACTCAAATATACCTCCTCTGAATCTAGTGAAAATGAATCTGATGAAGATCTAAAGCCCAGCTACTCAAAACTTGCTACGATTGCTGTAAAACAACAAAGGGCTTTTGAAAACGTTCAAAACATGCTAGATAAAAGTGATGATATGTTAGGTGAAGAAATGGATCGCACTAAAGCCCTGACTGAAAATCTTCAGAGACTTCATGTTGGGGAACGTAGCAGAAATTCAAAATTTTCCTACGTGTCACCAAGATCTATCTATGGAGAAGCCAGCAACGAGGGGAAGGAGAGTGCATCTACATACCCTTGTAGATCGCTAAGCGGAAGCGTTCAAGATAACGGGGTTGAAGGAGTCGTACTCGTCGTGATCCAAATCACCGGAGATCCTAGTGCCGAACGGACGGCACCTCCGCTGCTCAACACACGCACAGCCCGGTGACGCCTCCCACGCCTTGATCCAGCAAGGAGAGAGGGAGAGGTTGAGGAAGACTCCATCCAGCAGCAGCACAACGGCATGGTGGTGATGGAGGAGCGTGGCATCCCCAGCAGGCTTCTCGCCAAGCACCAAGGGAGAGGAGGAGGAGGAGAGGCAGGCTGCGCACCGGAGAGGGAGAGGCTCGTGGTGTTATGGGCAGCCCCATAGGCCTCATATATATAGGGAAGGGAGGGCTGCGCCTCTAGGGTTTCCACCCCTAGGGGTGGCGGCCAGCCCTAGATGGGTTTTGGGGGGCGCCAAGAGGGGGAAGAGGAGGCGCCACTCAGGTGGGCCTTAAGGCCCATCTCAACCAGGGTTTGCCCTCCCACTCCCCTGCGCTTGGGCCTTTGTGGGGGCGCACCAGCCTCCTAGGGGCTGGTCCCTCCCACACTTGGCCCACGCAACCTTCTGGGGCAGGTGGCCCCACTTCAGGACCCCCGACCTCCCTGGTCCCAGACATTACCGATATCGCCCAAACTTTTCCTGTGACCAAAACAGACTTCCCATATATAAATCTTTACCTCCTGACCATTCCGAACTCCTCGTGACGCCCCGGATCTCATCCGGACTCAACAACATTCGCAACCACATACAAACTTCCTTTATAACCCTAGCGCATCGAACCTTATGTGTAGACCCTACGGTTCGGGAGACATGTAGACATGACCGAGACGCTTCCCCGACAATAACCAACAACGGATCTGATACCCATGTTGGTCCTCTACATGTTCCACGATGATCTCATCGGATGAACCACGATGTCAAGGACTCAATCGATCCCAGATACAATTCCCTTTGTCTAGCGGTATTGTACTTGCCCGAGATTCGATCGTCGATATCCGATACCTTGTTCAATCTCACTACGCAAGTCTCTTTACTGCTCCAGAACACATCATCCCGTGATCAACCCCTTGGTCACATTGTGCACATTATGATGATGTCCTACCAAGTGGGCCCAGAGATACCTCTCCGTCAACCGAGTGACAAAATCCCAGCCTCGATTCGTACAACCCAATGACACTTTCGGAGATACCGAGTGCACCTTTATAGCCACCCGCCACGCTTGGACGCTTTGGTACACCCAAAGCATTCCTACGGTATCCGGAGTTGCACAATCTCATGGTCTAAGGAAATGATACTTGACATTAGAAAAGCTTTAGCATACTTAACTACGATCTTTGTGCTAGGCTTAGATTGTCTTGTCCATCACATCATTCTCCTAATGATGTGATCCCGCTATCAATGACATCCAATGTCCATGGTTAGGAAACCGTAACCATCTATTGATCAACGAGCCAGCCAATAGAGGCTTGCTAGGGACATGGTGTTGTCTATGTATCCACACATGTATTTGAGTTTCCTATCAATACAATTATAGCATGGATAATAAACGATTATCATGAACAAGGAAATATAATAATAACTAATTTATTATTGCCTCTAGGCATATTTCCAACACTTCAGTCTAGGTTTGACAGCCTTCAAGGTCATCATAACACTCTCTTGTCTGATCATGAGAAACTTTCTTATGAATTTCTTCAAAGATAGCAAGATATTGAGAAGCTAAGAGTGAGTTATAAAGATCTTCAGAAGGAGCGCGATTCATTACTTGCTCAACAAATCAGCGCTTCTCAAGAATAATTTGTTCCTCCATGCTTAAAGTGCATTGAACGTGAATCTGCTAATTCTTCACCTGAATGTTCAAATGCTTCAACTATTACAAATTCTTCACCTGCCTCTGCTATCACTAATTCTCACCGAGGACATTGCTAGTATCACCGACGATGCAGGGTTGAAGGAATTGTACATGACAGCATGTACAAAAGCCTCAAAGGGCATCGACTTTTGTGATGTGCTTAAAAGCAGATCCTCAATAGGAACCCTAGGAAAGAGGGTATTGCCTTTGAGAGGAAACTCAATGCTAATGGAACATATTGAAGCCCGAGCAGATCCCAAAACCTCATGGGTTGCTGCAAAGGGACCTCCAGCTTGATCCATCTAACTTATCCGCTTTACATCCTGAATCTCCTCATTCTTCCGATGAGTCATTTGACTCCAACTATAAACTGTTCAAAATCAGAATCGTGAAGTATTTGCTAGATATGTTGGCACTAACTACAGGAACGGTTCCCCATGAAGAAAATCTGGTTCCCAAGAAGTGCCTTGAAAGTCTTCAGTGAATGTCCTCATGACACCACCGTGAAGAATAGGAACCCTAGATCAAACTCTTCATATGGACCAAATTCTTCATATGGATCCAAGTCATCATATACCAAATTCTCACATGGATCAAATCCTCAAAAGGATCAAAGTCCTCATATGATTATCATCGTATAACAACTCGCTTTCGCAGGTAGAGCTAAGGGCTATGAATATATGCATTATTCTTCAAACCAATATGTTCATAAGTCCTCAAGATTTCTCTCGCTTATTCATATTCTTACCCTAACCCCTCTTATGTGAAACGAAATGGATTGGCCTCTATGCCACCATTCTCATATGGTGCTCGCAGAGTGATGAACTCTTTGCCACCCCTTCAGATGTGGGTGGTGAAGAAAAGAACTAACCTCTTCTCAGGGTCAGGTCTCCGCACGTGCTTTAAACGCCCCAAGAATTTGCCGGGGCCCCGACAAAAGTGCTCGAAGGACGCAGTTAATCATGAAGAAATGAACTTTCATTTCTCACGCCCTCACACCGCTTATCTCGTTATATTGCTCGATGAAATTCATCTCGATGAATTTGATATCATATTCTTCACCGATGAAGTATATGAGATCGTAAGTTGCACTAATTCATCCGCAGGATGATCAACCCAAAGCCAATGAGTGGGTCCTCGATAGTGGATCTACAAATCACATGACTGGTGACAAGAATCTATTGATGGATACTCCCTTATCACCGCCACATCTCAAGCATATCATCTTTGCCGACAAAGGCAAAAGTCGTATTGGGTCTTGTAAGGTTATGATCTCTAAGGACATACACATGGACAAAGTCATGCTTGTTGAGTCCTTAGGATACAACCTCATATCGGTCTCAATGCTTTGTGATCTTGATATGGTTGTTGTCTTTGGCAATTATCGCTGTGTTGTGATTATGGAAGCTAACAATTCCAAAGTCTTCAAGGATTTAGGAGAGGAGACTTGTATATTGTTGATTTCTACAGACCACAACCAGCCGTGGTGTCCACTTGCAAAAGCTTCGTATATTGGCTATGGCATCGGCGATTTGGTCACGCATGCATGAGGAATTTGCACACGCCATGGAAGAAGAAGCATGTTATTGGCATTGAAAATGTCAAATTCTCAAGGAT
This sequence comes from Aegilops longissima, assembly GCA_021605205.1. Taxonomy (NCBI): domain Eukaryota; kingdom Viridiplantae; phylum Streptophyta; class Magnoliopsida; order Poales; family Poaceae; genus Aegilops; species Aegilops longissima. The sequence continues at coordinate 54,582 of JAHIAM010001102.1, read as the reverse complement.
CACTTGTGTGGAGCCCGTGAAGCTGAAAAATGACCAAGGCCAAGCATCCAAATAAGACTATCATGACCACTACTCGTCCATTCGAATTGCTTCACATGGACCTCTTTGGTCCTAATCATTACTCAGCCAGTCACTAATGATGCATCTCTATATGGCTTTGTTATTGTTGATGATTACTCTCGCTACACATGGGTACACATTGTTACTTACAAAATGAAGTGCAGGAAGTCTTCAAACGATTTTCCTCAAGGGCTTCAACCAACTTTGGTGTGAAGATCGACACATCAGAGTGACAATGGAACTGAGTTCAAGAATTCGGTCTCGATGCTCATCTTGATGAACTTGGTATTACTCATGAGTTATCTCGCCCCTATACTCCTCAAAGAAATGGCGCTGTGGAGCGCAAGAACATAACTCTTGTTGAGATGGCTCGCACTATGCTTGATGAATACAAAATGCCTAGTCGCTTTTGGATTGATGCGATTGATACCGCTGCCACATCATCAACAGAGTATATCTTCACAAATTCTTCAAGAAGACTGCCTATGAACTCCTCACTGACAAGAAACCCAATGTGAGTTATTTCAAAGTCTTTGGTGCTAAATGCTGGATTAGAGATCCTCATCACAATTCTAAATTTGTACCGAAGCACATGAGGGTTTTATGCTTGGTTACGAAGGACTCACACACCTACGTAGTCTTCAACATCGCCTTCACAAGATTGTTGATACTCAGATGTGCGGTTCGATGAAACTAATGGCTCGCAAAGAGAGCACCTATCTTCTGTGTTAGATGAACCAGCTCCTGAGGAATCTATCAAGTTCAAGGCAACTGAGGATGTAATTCCTATTGAAGAATCTGCTGAAGAATTCATTCCTGTATGCGAAGAACGTCGGGCTGATGCACCTAAAGATAATGTTGAAGACAATGGTGCTGAAGAAAATGCTGATCAAATTCCTCGACGACAACTAGCTCATCCTCGCGTTGCAAAAGAAGTGCAAGTTGACAAGATCATCGATGACATTGAAGCGCCAGGTCCTCTCACACGCTCAAAAGCTTCACATTTATCTAACTTTTGTGGGCACTATGCTTTTGTCTCTATCTCATAGCCCACTAAGGTAGATGAAGCATTTCGAGCCCGAGGGATTCAGGCCATGCAAGAAGAATTACATCAGTTCGAGCTCAACAATGTCTGGAACTGTCAAACGCCCAGATCCTCGCAAGCATAATATCATTGGCACAAAGTGGATCTACCGCAACAAGCAAGATGAAATGGCCTTGTGGTAAGGAATAAGGCACGACTTGTAGCTCAAGGCTACACACAAAGTTGAAGGAATTGATTTCGATGAAACTTTTGCACTGTTGCTAGACTTGAGGCTATTCAAGATACTACTTGCTTATGCTAACCATCATAATATCACTTTATATCAAATGGATGTGAAAAGTGCATTCCTCAATGGTAAGCTTGAGGAAGAAGTATATGTTGCTCAACCCCTGTGTTTTGAAGATCCAAAGAATCCCGACAAAGTCTTCAGACTCAACAAGGCCCTCTATGGTCTCAAACAGGTTCTACCATGCGTGTATGATACATTGAAGGAATTCTTCAGAAGAATGGCTTCACACCCGTTCACTCGACCCTACTCTCTTTACTAAATCATATGATGGTGAACTGTTTGTGTGCCAAATATATGTTGATGATATTATCTTTGGCTGTATCGACCAACGTTATAGTGATGAATTTGCTTACATGATGAGTGAACAATATCAAATGTCTATGATGGAGAGTTGAAATTCTTCTTAGGTCTTCAAATTCGCCAACAAAGACAATGGAATATTCATATCTCGTGAGAAATACCTCAAAGATGTCCTCAAGAAATTCGCATGCAAGATTGCAAAGGCGCTAAAATTCCTATGCCCACAAATGGCCATCTATGCAATCGATGAAAATGGTATTGACTTCGATCACAAGGTATACCGCCCATGATTGTTCTCTATTGTACTTATGTGCATCTAGGCCAGATATAATGCTTGGTGTTTGCATGTGTGCCCGATTTCAAGCTACACCGAAGGAATCACACCATAAGGCTGTGAAGCATATTCTTCGATATCTAGCTCACACACCAACACTAGGATTATGGTACCCCAAGGGCTCTACTTTTGATCTCGTGGATATGCCGACTTTGACTATGCTTGTGATCGTGGCCTCTACAAAGATTCACTACATTCACTACATATATATGGGTTTATCTCCTCTACAACATTCACTTATGGCTATTTCTTCAAGTTGCTTTTTCTTCTAAGTGAATGTGATCGGACCCTTCCCCCTCTATGCTATACTCAACCCAATCTATTCACAAATTCTTCATGTGCGTTCTATTTGAAACTTGTTCAAAATCTTCACCGTGTCCTTGTCACCGAAGAAATTGCGAACGGAACTTTAAAACTGATCTTATCCAAACTTTCGCTTTTGCCGCCAAACCGCTCCGCATTCCACGATAGATTTATCTATTCACCCACGATCTAACACAATCTCCACTTGTCAAGACGTAAGGTGACACATGTCAAGCTTAATGAGAAGGGTCGACGCTCGTCTCCAAATCTTCAAAGCGTAACAGTTTTTCACCGTGGCTATATATACCCCTGTCCCTTCCTCACTTCCTTTACTCCACTCGACCGCTTCTCTCGCCGAAAGCATCTCAAACCCTAGCGCCGCCGCTACTCCATCATCGCCGGTGAGGAAGAGCTTCACCGCTTCGACCTTCGTCATTGTCAGAAGTTGCGCCGATCATGAAATCTTCACTCCGCCGCCGCCATCGCTGTCTTCCTCCGCCAAGTAACGGCGTGGAAGATCTAACCTGACGAAATTCCCATCTGTTCTTCTCAGTTCGTCGTGTTCTTCAGTTTGGGTAATTAAAAGTTACTTTTATTACTCGCTTTGATTCTCAAACCTTCCTGAAAATCTTCAAAGGTGTTTATTCTTCAAATCTTCACACATATGAACACCTCAAACAAAACATGCTCTTGATTCGCTTTCTAAGCAATGATTTTCTTCAAGATTCCTCAATTGTGTGGATCCTCGATCTATACAACTCCTAATCTAAGACAAAGATCGCTTAGTGAAATTCTTCAAGGCTCATCTCGTCAAATTCTCAAACTAGTTCTTTTGAAAACCTTCCGAGAACACATATGACCTCTCCAAATTCCTCGCAACTATACTGCTCACAGTACTCATGTCCGCGCTGAATCTCTAGGTTCTCATCAACTTAACTCATTTGCAGCGCTCTCAAGAAAAGTTGCATACTTCTTCAGAGAATTGATTGTTCAAATTCCTCACCAAGAATATGGCGTATGAAAGAAGCCACCGAAAGGAGGAAAGAGCTCGAGGTCATGATCTGCTTGAGATTCCTCGAGGAAATCTATGCTGATTATTGCACACATGATGAAGCCGAAGTTCGCAAAGAGAATAAAAATCAGCGCAAGGTGCGATTCAAAGGATTGAACGGAGAAGGGCAAGGAATGGAGGGAGTACAGATATGTTACTCCAAAGTACATGAAGAATTTCGCCTCAATCCTCCATGCCCAAGAGCTCCATTGGCACTGGTCAAGAAGTCGACCCCACCAAAGATCAAGTGTGGTGAGGACTTTCCCAAGAATGGGCCAAGCGCCAAGCCAAATTGGCAAGACAAGCCAACGAGGCAAGGAGGAAATTAAATGAGGACTCACATCGCTGCTGCCATCGAGGCCTCCTCAAGCCAAGACAATCTATGGCAAAGAAGCCCGCACACAAGCCAAGTGCTTCACCAACAAAGGCCCTCATGGCCAAGTTCTCAGCCAGCCCTCACGGCCAATTCATCATGCCGCCCAGCCCTCCCAAATCCTCGCCCTCCCAAGTCCTCAAGAGCTCCAACAAAGTCCTTAGTAGTTCCGACAAAGTCCTCAAGACTGTGCATCTAGCCATGTGCCAAAGGATCTGCAGCATCTCCATTGCCTCTGTGTTTCAAAGAAGTTCCTCGGCTACACCAAATTCTTCATCCGCCCGACTCAATAAGACTAAGGCCACAGCTTGGACGAGGTCCTCGCCAAGTCCTAAGAAGAAACAGGTCGCCTTCCAAGAGCCACCAAGATGATGAGGCTGATGATGATGAACTTGACCGCCAAGAAAGGGCCATAGAGCCAAAAGCACACTGCAGTTACCGTTGTTGGATCCAAGAGCGATCCTAGACTACATTGATCTCTGGCACAAGGACCCCTGGCCAAAGTCACATGCCGACTCATTTCATCCAAGAGGAGAAATGGAAATTTGATACGGCCAGAGAGATCAAGAAATCGCAAGATGTAAAAGAGAAATCGCTGAAGAAAACGTTGTCAAGATGACAACCAAGAACTTATCAAGATGCAGTCGACATCAAAGCCCTCAAATACAAGTTTGACTCCAATTATGCTGATTGGCAAGGAGCCAAAGTCGATTCATCAACCCGACGAAGAAGTTCACCAATGTTGCAGCCCCAACGCAACAAGAAATTCCTCAGTTGAAGCCTCACCAACCGATCGAAGAACATGCCAAGACCACCGATGAAGTTCAGGCTGTCAAGACAATGCTAGTTCCAGGCTGATGATCACATTCCAGCCATGAAGAAATTGCTGGCATCCACTTGTGGTGCGCTCAAGAAATCGAATGTCAGGCAATCTGATTAGTTGCGCTCGAGGAAAATCAACCAGATTCCTCACCCTCCTCGCGCCAACACCAACTCCAATTCTTCCATCGCATCCGATGAAGAAGACCAAGGCTAGTAACAAGCTGCAGTGAAGAAACGGAAAGCATCACCAAGGCCAAATTCTTCGGCTTCAAGAAAATGAAGCCAATGACCAGCTCTTTTGAAAATCCTATTGATGTTGTTCCAATTTCTCAATTCCATCAAAGGACCTTGTTCCTTTGGTGAAGATTATGAGATCCCAAGCGGATCCGATGAAGAAAATCATCGCCGCTTCGCCGAGCAGATTGATGAAGAAATTGAAGTGGAAGCTATCCTTCAACCCCAATCATTTCTCGCCTATGCCTCAGCCTCACAAACCAAGAGGCCGTGTTGAGGAAATTGAAGAAGATGTGGACATTGGAAGCATAACGCCAAGGATGAACGATGACTTTGGGAAAGTCAAGATCCAAATTCTCCACTCTTCACCCCAATCCAACAGATTCCCCCCCCCGCTCCAACAGCTCAAATGGGCTCAAGAAACTCATCCCACTTCATCTGTACATGAAGAAATTCCAGCCACTAGCGCCGATGAACTCTGCCGTTGCCGATCCTCGATCGCACATGTAGAAGAACCAGAAATTCTCACCAAGAACCTGAGATTGCGATTCCAGAGGTCGTGATGCAACTCATCGACACTCCACCGCCAAAGCCAAAGAATCCTTCTCAACAAAGCAAAAGTTCAAGGCTGAAGATTTCTTCATGCAGCACGTATTCTTCATCGACATAATCCATATGATTCTCGCCGATAAGGAAGAGGCGCTTCGACTGCCACCAAGCCAATTTCTATTCCTCGTTGTTCAACAAAGACAAAATCTTCGATCATGCACATATTCCTCATGTGGACATGGAATCTCCGCCAGCTTCGAGCCAGTCCTCGTGTTCTTCACGATGCAGACTTCAATTTCTGCACCGATATCTCAGGAATGGAATGAAGAACTCATTCTTCAATTCTATGCGACGCTGCACATCACCGGAGACGCCAAGATGTGAACTCATGGGTGTTAGATCGATGTCCGAAAACACTACTACAAGGCACCAACAACTGAATTGCTTCATGCCCTACCACTCAGCCTCCACTTGATGGTGCTCGTTGTATCTACAATGAACCTGAAGCTTTCAAATCACTATATGCAAGTGCCGATGAAGCCTCTGCCGTGGCAGGCTCAAGAACCAAATTCTCGTCAAGGAATTATTGTATGTGCCCCGGACTGCTCATCGGATTCGACGAAGACAATGAGTCCTATCAAAGGCCACGACTCAAATGATGAAGAAGTTGTTGGCATCATGAAGAATATGCTTTTCAATATCATTCATGGCGCTCCTGGCCAACTTCCATGATTTCTTCATGAGGACTCGCAAACATTGCTATGTCACCTTTTGAGCTGAAGCCTTATGCACCTTGGATTATGAGATTCATCAGACAAGGTCTTCACCAATTACAAGGCTGATACTTTGAACCACCGCAGCTACTTGCCTCCCCAATTGAAGTCCTCAAACGGACATTTTCCTCACCGATGACAAGGGCAAGGCTATCACAGATCAATGAAGGCACTCGCCCATTGATGGTCAGCCGCAAAGCTGCATCCTACTCCACCAATGATGACTCTACACACATGACTCGCCGCCAATACCTCACCAAGCAAAGTCCTCAAGCCACAAAGACCTGTGGTGATGACTGATCGTGAGTTACCCTCGCCTTCATCAAGGTTGATCGCAATCATAAATGGGTCAAGGCCGCTTGGTTCAATTCTTCACAACATGACCTCTACACACAATGCAAAGGAAGAAAACCACCACTACCTCCATGAAACCTTCAAACGCACTGGCTGTTCTTTCTAATGTCTACAAAGCAGAAGAACTCAAGACAACGGGTCTCAAGGAAGATTTTGACTGGTCTGCACCTCCACCAAGAAATACAAGAAGGTCAAAGTTCCTTCCTTGGTGGCTAGCTCCTATTCTTCATCGCGAGACACCGATGAAAATGAAGACTTGATGACATCGCGGCAGGCCCTACTACGACAACCGACCCTAACAACGCCAAGCGCCCTTCATCAACTTGAAATTCTTCAGTATGTTAGTCCTCGCCGATCCTTTGGTCATTTGATGACAAAGGAGGAGAAATGTGAGTTAGTCTTCTAGCGGTCTATTATATGGGCATTTTTTGTTAAGTTACAACTCGCTCTTCCTCAAACTTTTATTGATCGAGTTGTAATCTTAAACCCGATGGTGCTCGATACTTTTGATGCATCGTGCTCGATACTTTTGATGCAATCGTGCTCGATACTCTTGATGCTATTTTCATGCCTGCTCTCATTAATGTTATTGCACGATGCTGAATTTCATCAAGCACCATATTTCATCATGCATTTTAAATTCTTCATATTATATGTCAAATGCGTATGAATTACAAGATTTAGGGGAGATCTCCATGATTCAACTCTTCAAATGTGCATTGCCTCAAAAGAAAATTCTCACTATGCACATCTTCGTGGGGAGTTCTTCTATATCTTGCAATCAAATTCTCAATATCAGTAGTTACACTTCATATGTTTATCCTCGTTGAAAACTTAACTCTATATTGTCATCAATCACCAAAAGGGGAGATTGTAAGTGCATCTAGTGCCCTTAGTGATTTTGGTGTATTGAAGACTTATAGGTTAAGGGACTAATGTGTTTATGAGTGTACACAGGTCTATAAGACTATGAGGAGTTTGATATTTACAGAGAAATTCGACCCCTAAAAATGAAGTTCTTCGAGTGAAGACTTTGATATTCTGAAGACTTTCTGAAGACTTTGAAAGTGAAGAAATTGGTGTGACCTTGAAGACTTGGTATTCATTTGAGGAACATGAAGCGTGAAGACTTTTGTTTTCGTAGTTTTGTTTTCTCTTTCTTGAGTCATAGGAAACACCGTACTGTTAAAGGGGGTCGAGGAAATACTAAGGAAAAATTTCCATGTGATGGTCAACTCAAAATCCTACACCTACCAATCCCTTCGAGTGAAGCCTTTGAAATCCCATACAGTCCAACCAATTTCTTCAAGAATGAGATGAAGTTCTTCCGTCACGAGGAATTTGTTCTCGACCGAGGAGTTAGGAATTCGCCAAAGGCGGATTGCCTACACAAAGGAGGAACATGATAGCCCCGAGGAATTTGAGAGTCAAATTTCCGACTGCTGTCAAGGCGCGCCACCTGTCCCAAAATATCTTATCCACCTAACGGTCATATCATTGAAGGGCATTTATGTCTTATCATGTCGGGCTGCTCCCTAGGCTATAAATAGCCGCCTCTACAACCACTAGCTGGTTGGCTGCTCCAAGAGAATTTGACACTTTTCATTTGAGAGCAACCCATCCTCCGAGGACTTTGAGCGAAAATCATCGAGTGAGGAAAACCCAAAACCAAACCCCTATAAACCCAAAGTGATTGAGCATCATCAAGAGATTGATCCTGCGTGATCCGACGCTTGTTACCTTTGAAGACTGTGCTTCTTCCAGACGGTTTAGGCCATGGTCTAGAGCATCCAAGAGGAATTGTGGATCGCCGAGTGACCAAGTTCAGGAAGGTTTGGAAGTCTCAAGACTTACCATGAGTGATTGGACGAGGTCTGTGTGACCTTAGTTCAAGGAGAATACAAGTGAGGACTTGGTGTCCCGAGCTGCATGCTCAGCGATCGGGTGTCCGGACTGTGTGTCCTCGAGTTTAAATACTCACCGCCCAACCAGACGCATAACCGAGACAAAGAGCTTGAACTGGTCTACCAAATCATTGTCTTCACCAACCTAATCTGGTTCTATTTCCTCAACTCTTTCATTACCTCATTAATGTGTTGAGTGTTCATTCATATCTGTGTTTGAAGACTTTGATCAAGACTTTCTCAATTTCCTCGCCCAATTTCTTCACCTGCTTTGTCTTCATCTTGTGTTATCCTCGTGTTTACGCTTTCTGTACTTTTGATTGTCTTCATTTCATCATGATGACCATGCCCGCATTCTCTTATGCTTACTTCTGAGTACTTATTCCGCAGAAGTAGTTCTTCACTTAGGAATTTCCTCACCGCAAATTCCTCATTGAAGAATTCATAAAATCGCCTATTCACCCCCTCTAGTCGATATAACGACTTTCAATTCGGTGCATAGCCTAAGATGACTTAGTCACCTAGACGGATGGAGTAGTGCATGTGACATGCACTAACATTTCATTAGTTAAATTTATGATCAAAATTTGACACAGATTACAATGGGAACCAATAAACCAGATTTGAGATTCTCCTGTTCAATTACTTGTCTTAGATTTGTCTAGATACGTATGTATCTAGCACTAAATGAGTCTAGATACATCCGTATTCAGACAAATCCAAGACAAGTAATTTAGAACGGAGGAGTAGTAGTTATGGGATTACTAATCTAGAAGCCTAAAAGAATCTGGCCTCGGTACTCCAACTAGTAGTAGTACTCGAGTTGAATTACAATTGCACGTCACAACTTGTTAGGCAAAAAATTGATACAGGTGTAGGAAGCGGTTTGGGAATTTGCATGCCTTTCCAACCAAAGAGATACTCCGCATAAAGTACGATGCAGAAATAACGATGAGAAGGAAGCTAAAAGTAAACAATCAAACGAGCATTTTTGCATTTGTTTTGTATTGAATCGCTTCACAAGCTTCACTAGTGTTGTTTTTCTACTTTTACAAAACCGCATCAGACGTTAAAACGCGCATTTGCACGCATATAAGTAATAGTAGTACTCCTCCGCTTAGGTGTACAAGTCTTCCTCCTTGGTCACGGTGCACAACCAAAGATGACTTATTGACCGACGGAGGGAGTAGCACAGTCTGCAAGCATATATCGAGAGACGACGTAGTAGCGATAGTATATAGTAAAGTTTGTGCTATATGCACGCATTTGCAAAATGCGCATTTAATACACAAGGTTTCCAAACTTTCTTTACATACTTAATTAAGGACGCTAAAATTCCTGAACGCTCGATTTATCATTTGCGCCCCAAAACTAATGAGATCGCATTATGAAACAAAATTATACTCCTCCTAAAAGCCACGACGCCGCAGAGAGCTTATGCGCCGCCATGAGTGCCCTGCTGCGCGCCGCTTCTCAAATACCGACACAACGCTTCTTCTCAGCCTCGAACTCGCCAGTGCCGATTATGGCTTGTCAAGCGGGTGAGCGGATCTCACCGGCGCCAACAGTACTCCGCCGCTGGAAGCATGCACCGTCCATGTACCGCCAAGCGAGATGAGGCGCTGGGGTCTGACCGCACGCAGGCGCCGGCACGGGCGCCCTCCGCCACCCTCACGGCTCCTCGCGACGAGCCTTCTGCCAAAGAGCCAATTGCTCGACTCTCTGGACGCGACATAGGCCTCCAAGGTAGCTTGTTCATGTGCGCTTTCTTCCTCGCCTTCTTCTCCACCTCTATTTTGGCGGTTCGCGCGAGGCAAAGCCTCCCACAAGGCGACATCCATTTTTTCCAAAGCTCCTCAAGGCTGGGGATTATGGGCGGCGCGGGCGTTTTCCTCAGAAGGGGAGCCGATGCGCGCTCCGACACGCTGCGGCGGCGCGAGATTGGGAACGCCGACGCTGCCCACCTAGACGCTGCCGGCGAGGAGCGGAAGGCCGACGCGCCCTCCTCGACTAGTGGCGGAGAGGAACGGAACGGCGACGCCACGCCGCGGGCGAGGGAGCAGAACGCCGACGCCCCTCCCCGACTAGTGGTGATGAGGAACGGAACGGCGATACATCGTAGTAGCGGCGAGGAGCGAACACGACGCTGCCCTCCTCGACTAGTGGCGGCGAGGAGTGGAACGGCGACGCAGACCGCCCGCGGTGCAGCGAGGGGCCCTAGGGCTTGGGAGGCGGCGCCATGGTGGTCACGGAGAGGGAGGGGAGGAGATAGCGGCGAACGTGAACGTGAAGGGGAGGAGATAGCGATGTCGCCGGAGACGCAGATTTATAGCAGCAATGGCACACCTACGAAGATATGGACTGAAGTTGATTGATTTAATCTGCAGGTTCAGTTGTGTCACCGACATGTGGGCCGAACACCTGCTGGGCCCATATGTCGCTGACTCAATGCACCTGCAGCTAAGTAACAGCTACGGGCATATTTGTTGGAGTAAATTACGGGGAGCTAAGGGGTGGAAATATTGCTGGTCACAACGGATTGGACGAGCATGGGGGGAGGAGAGTCATGCATGTAGATTTTTTTCACACGGGTGGAGGCCGATCACGGAGGGAGAAGGAGAGTTTGACAGCATATTGTTTCCACACATGGAGAGGAAAAGATTTGGAGACTAACGGGCTTCCTCAGCAGTATGTGGAATAAAGCATAATAAGTCATCTTGCACACATGTTCATATTTCAAGGTGCACTAAATTATTGCATGCGATGATTAAGGCTGACCATAATGGTGGTATCTTAGCTGGTATCATGCACACGGAATAGTACTCTTCTCTCTCTCTCTTTATGTGGCATGCACATACCCCTAGGTAGTCAATTTGACCAACCTAATACAAGTCATATATTACAAAAAATATACCAATATAAACTGCAGATGTTCTATTTTCAAACGGTATAATTTTTGTGTTATATAGTTTATATTATGGTGATAAAATTGGCAACCTAGGTATACGCGTAGGACTTGTAAACTGAGACGGAGGGAGTAGCAAACATGCTGATGTGGCAAAGAATTAAAGAAGAGAGGGGGTGTCGGTGTCAAAACCGGCGGATCTCGGGTAGGGGGTCCCGAACTGTGCGTCTAGGCGGATGGTAACAGGAGACGAGGGACACGATGTTTTACCCAGGTTCGGGCCCTCTTGATGGAGGTAAAACTCTACGCCCCGCTTGATTGATATTGATATTGTGGATGTTTACAAGAGTGGATCTACCACGAGATCAAGGAGGCTAAACCCTAGAAGCTAGCCTATGGTATGATTGTAAGGGTTGTTAGGATCGTAGTCCTACGGACTAAAGCCATCTAGTTTATATAGACACCGGAGAGGGCTAGGGTTACATAGAGTCGGTTACAATGGTAGGAGATCTACATATCCAGATCGCCAAGCTTGCCTTCCACGCCAAGGAAAGTCCCATCCGGACACGGGGAAGTCTTCAATCTTGTATCTTCATAGTCTTGGAGTCCGTCAATGATGATAGTCCGCAAATGATAGTTCGCTGATGATGGTAGTCCGCTATCCGGACACCCCTAATCCAGACTCCTCAAGAGCTCCTCAACCAGGCTTCAATGACGGTAAGTCCGCGCAGATATTGCTTGGCATTGCAAGGCGGTTCTCCTCCAAATGATAGAAGATTGTGAACACCAGGATAGTGTCCGCTCGCAAAATAAATTCCACGCCCACCGAGAGAGAATAATAATATATACACAAGCTCAATCGCCGACGCTTTTCCGTGGCATGACGCTCACACCACTACCAAGCCATTACTCAATTGTTTTTACTTTACCACCTCAGCAGATTTAGCGAAGCGGTTTCTTGGCACGCCTTGTCAAGCAGAGATCGTGTTTCCTTAATCCGGATTCTCATCAATACGGGCGGTAACCCAACCGCATCATTGATGGCGACGCTTGGGAGATAAGCGAAGTTTTACCAGGCCGGTGGGGACGCGTGAGATTTCGCCTACCATATAAGGGATAAGGATTCACCTTCTCACCCACGCCTTCTTCCTCCTTTGCTTATCCATTTCACAAGACTCGAGCTCCAGCGCCAAGTTCACAAGATTTCGCCTCAACCTTCTCCGACCATGTCCGAGCGGAGATAAATGGTTGGACTCCACCGCTAAGGAGGAGCAATCGCTAAACTCAAGCGGGCGCCGGATACCTCTCCCATGACATCACAGACCGGCGCCCGACGAGGGGCAGCTCATCCCCACCCCTAGGCCCCATGAGAGGGTTGTCTTCCTTCCCACTTCCTCCATGGATCTGGCTTTCCACTTCACCCCTTTGTCCGGGGCTCATGTTCTACTACAGCCTGGATTTCCATGATCTAGCGCCAAACTTCATCCTCAACATCTCGGCGCTTATCATCGCAGCAGGCCTTCCTCTGCATCCAGCCCCACTTCGCTTAGGCTCAAGACCTTCAATGTCAAGTCAAGGTAGTGAAGGGCATTCGCCGGAGTGCGGAGGCGCCATGTTGGGCAAGATGCCCAACGCCCTTGGTTCAAGGGGCCTTCGTGGAATCCACAAGGGGTGGCAATCGGGTGGTTCTACATCACCGAGCCACAGGACTCTAAATGGGCGGCGGCCCCGAAGTTTAGATCTGTATCCCCACGCAGCTCACCTCCGGAAAGAGAAGGGCTTGCTGTGGGGCAGTTTGAAGGAGCTGACGGACCTGCACCAGATCAAGAAGGTGGTGAAGAAGCTCAGCTGGTTAACGTGGTCCAAGTCATGCTCGTCACGGATTCTCCCATGCCAAGAGGGCATTCAATCTATGGAGTTCGATCCAAACAGCACCAGCGCTGAACAAGCTCTTCGACACAATGTACGAAGGTGCCTCGAAGGTGTTGTTCAAGGGCGCTGAAGCCGCGATCCGCGATCAAGATCATGGATTTCGCCGCAGCGCCAGAGGTAAGTGGTTCTACCCTTTACGGACACTTGTTTTTCATAGTTTGACTCTATGCGGTTTTAATTTCCCTTTCCTTTGACAGACTGGATGAAGAAGGCGGAGCAGATTACCGTCCGGCCTATGCCGAAAATCCAGAGACGCCGCCTAGCGAGGCTGCTGGTTCCGCACCGCACGTGGTGCCGGAGAAGAAGGCCAAGAAGGAGGCCACGGTGCTCGAAGAGTGCCCGCCAGTGTGTCCGACGACTGGGGCTGACTCTCCCCGAAAATGAGGAGGAAGAGGACTCTTCCTGCAGGTGGGAGAGAGGAAGAGGAAAGCTTCCCAACCGGGAGGCCGGAGGGTCCAAGAGGGAAGGACTATTCTCTGACAGCTCGCCAACATCAACGCTATGAGGAAGAATGGCCTTCAGGGCCAAGCCTCCGCCAGATCGTAAGTATCCGGATTCCTGAATGATTTATAATTTCTATTTCTGCGCCACATAGTGTCATTCTAATGCCGCATGCTGCCCGCAGTCCGCCGCTGATGATCTCCCCGCTTCATCGAAGCGGGTCGTTGGCTTCGCGGGATGTAGAATCCATCCCGACCGCCCACCTCGTGACGCCGAAGGCGCCGAGGTGGGATCCCTGTAAGGGACCCATCGGGAGGGCCCGAGGCGCCACAAGGCGCCTCCCGATTTTGGCGCCGACTCCACAATGTAACCCGTGAGTGGTTCCGGAGTCCGGCAGCGGCCCTTCGATCAAGGGCAAGACAGTGACGCCGGGCGCCTGGCCCAACCGAGGCGCCGGACAATTTGTTGGAGGCGCCAGAGCGCCCATCGAGGAGAACACCGCACTATTATGAGTGCGGTGATTCAAAAGGTGCAGCTCGCCAAAGGCGGGCTGACCGAAGCTCGCAATAGCCTTCTATCGTGCTTTGAGGTAAGAAGTTAAAATATGCAAAGTAATACCGCATAGAAAGTAGCCCTCGATGCTCGCTTTGGTGTTCGGAAAGAAAAGCCGGACCGAGGATCTTAAAAAGATATACGCAGGGTTGCTAAAAATTATGTCAATATGGGTTGCAGGCTGCGCTGCTGATTTCGCCAGACCGATCAAGGAGGTCAGGTGCTGAAGCAGAGCTTGAGCGGTCCGGCAAGAGCTCGGCAAGGCCAGAAGCAGCTCCAAGACAAAGAAGGTGAGTAACACCACTTTGAATTTGTACCTTATAGAAAAGGATTTAGGTTGCGATAAAAAATAACAAGGATAACATGGTACTGCAGGGCCACGAACGAGGTGGCGGCCTCAAGGAGGCCGTGTCCGCGTCGAACGCAATGCGCCACGGAACGGGCAGAGCGAGAAAAGCAAGAGGCGAGGGTGGTGGTGGTTCAGCAAGAGCCTGTGCTCATGGAAAAGCATGAGAGTTTGGAGCGTGACTCAAAGACTCGAGAGTCCGAGCTTCCTCGCCTCGGAAGTGCTAAACCGCCAAGGCCGAGGCCCATAAGTCCCTTTAGGAGGTTGAATTGATGAAGAAGATAGCGCGGTAAGGAATTTTTCATGCAAAGCAAGCATGTGAATGTAAATTACGGATACTTACCCTAAATTGAGCTCTCTGTATGCTTGCAGATCTGCCTCGCAGCAGTCTCGATGTCACGCCAGATTCTACCGAGCCGAGGAGGGAGCTCAACGGAGAAGGTCTTCGTCTCAAGATGCCGAGGCCGCCATCCGTGCCCTCTAGCGACCAGCTGAAGCTGCTAGTTGAGCTTCACAAGGTGGCCGAGCAGGCCATGAAGGGCTCATAGTCCGTCAGGGCTTGAGAGGCCATGCCTGGAGCTACTTCGCCTCGCGGCGACGGCTGGTGGATGCATGCCCTCGGGTGGAGGTTATCACGCCCGCCTATATTGAAGGTGCTCGCGGGCCCTTGCCCGCGCAAAGGTGCATTGGGGCAAGCTGGATGCGGAGAAGCTAATCACTGACGCGCCACCAGCGAGCAAGGAGCATCGTACGCCCGAACTTTACTATAAGGCTGTCCTAAAGGGTGCCCGCAAGATTGCAGATGAGTGCCCCAGGGATGTAATTATTGAGTGAATTCGCAATGTGTTATCATGTGCGCTGAAAACTTTGTTCATATGCGCTAAGCAATGCTTGTTTAATTTAAAATATTACCTTCTGTGTGGCCGTTTATTAAATCTGAGAGATGGCAAGTCGTCGGCTTCAGCCCCATGCCACGAAAGTGCCGGGTGTTCGGATAAACTTGAGCACTCTTGTTCCCATTTTTGGGTCCATCTAGGAGGCGCCAACACAACGAACAAGGCAACCGGACTTATAGTGCTTGAACACTCTCACTTAGCCATAGAATTTATAATTTTAAATTTCGGCGAAGCCCCTAGTATTCGAAGAACGAATTGGGGCGCTATCCACGCCTTCATCGGACATAATCCGAACTTCGCCAAGCGCGAGGTCTTTAAGACCCGAAGGACCTCTCGAATAGCGACCAGTCTCACGCCTTATCATGCCGGCCGTTTTAGCTTTGTCCATCGAGGCGTTAACCTGCTCAACCGGGCGCAATCGCAGTGGTTCTCCCAAAGGCTACCTTAGCCGATAGAACGGAAACGTAAGGTGCCAAACATGGGAGCCGGGCAAACCCAACTATTGACCCAAGACATGATTCGAGCCGATTCATATAATGCTATAAGTTCGGGTGCCGACTTGTGAAAGTGTGCGGACTTTATCACACCATAAAGCGGAGGACATAAGCCCTCGTGTATTTGGTCGCACAAGATGCACGGGTGCAACATGTCGAAATGAACATATATATATAAAGTAATGCAATTATAGGCAAAAGTGCTGCATTTTATTCGAGAAGATATGCTATCAAGGAATGATACAAATAGTGCGGAAAGCAAGGGATTGACGAATTAAAGGCGCCTCTCTCTGTGGGTAGGCCGAATGTTGTATTTTAACAAATTTAATGCTCGTGATGGAGACCACCGAGTGTTCATCGCGCCTTTGTCCTTCCCTCGCTGTTGCATCATGAGTTCGCCGGTTCACCGCCGACTGAGTTCTGTATATAAAAGCGAAAAATAAAGCAAAAAGAGCGACACTTGGGAGCCCCCGTGTCGCCGAACCGCACTGGTTCTGTTAGGTGGTGCCCTTCCCTATGCCCATGGTATCTCCAGGGCGTAATTATGTACGCGGAGAGTTTGTCTTGCAATTTTGCGGGGCTGGGGTAAGCGATTGCTACGCTGCATGGAACGTGCTGTGGTCTTGGTTGATGTTGCTCCGGCGCTGTTGGTCGTGGTCCGGTCGCTTAATGGCCGGACTCGAGAATTGGCTTAAAAGGCTAACTCTGTACTTCGCCAGAGAGTCAGATGTTCCTCCGCTCGAGGGAGAGTTCCGTGTTTCCATTGACCGTGATGACTCCACGAGGGCCTCGCATCTTGAGCTTAAGGTATGTATAACGCGCACCGCTGCTGAACTTTGCAAACGCGTTCGTCCGAGCAGGCGTGATAACCGCCATGAACGGGACTATGTCAAGATTAACTCTCGCTCGAAATTATCCGGGATCCAAGACCACTTCCAAAGATAACCGAGCCTCGTATAATTGGCCTCGACACTGGTATGACGCCTTTGAAGGTCGCTGTTGTAGGTTTAATCCTTGAAGGGTCTATGCCCATCTTGCGACCGTATCCCGATAAAGCAGGTTCAGCACGCCGCCCCATAAGGACTCTCGTGAGGTGAAATTCATCAACCATTGGGTCTAAAACCACGCGCAAATCCGCCATGGCGGATGCTGGTTGATGGTCTCTTCGATCGAAAGTGATCGGGCAAGAGGACCATGGGTTGAATTTTGGGGCGATCGCTCCATCGCCAGATACGCCCTTTAGTGCACGCTCGCCCTCTTGGGAATATGCGCTATATATCATATTTACCGTCCAACTTGAGGGGGAATCCTTTGTCCTCTCGTTGTTCGGGCGGCCGGTCTCTTCCTCGCCATCGCTAGTAGCCCCTTGTCACTGTTTTCGCGATTAATTTGCTCGCCGCTTGAATACCCCACAATCTCGCTGGTATGGTTAGCTGGCTTTTCGGGGTTCCATGTATTTGACAAGAGCGGTCGAGTATTCGTCCAGATTGGACGGCCCGGAGTGGTTCTTTTGAATGGCTTCTTCCGCTGACCGGTTTGAGCCTCGAATCCGCTTAACCGCCAGATCCTCATTGCTGCCGCCACACGCGCGCTTTGTTTTGTTTCGACGAACCTGCCATTGCGGTCCTTAGTATCCGGACTGCCAGCCGCTTTTTGCCGAGGTTGTTATCGCGAGCGAGCCAGTTATCCTCTCCCGCACGTAAGCGGTCATGAGGGATGTGAAGGCTGCCATAGATTTCGCTTCTCCCGCCCTAGGTGCCGGGCCAGCCACTCGTCATGATGTTATGTTTGAAGGCAGCGAGTGCCTCGCATCCGGACACCGACGATTTGATTTTTCTTTGTTAAGAACCGTGTCTGAATTGCTCAGCCGATTCGCCCGGTTGCTGGATTATGTGGCTTAGGTCATCTCAAGGCTCGTGGTCGCACATACGCGTTCTCGAAGTTGTCGAGGAATGCGGCTTCCGTGTCTTCCCAAAGATCCAATTGACTCGCGGGCAGGCTGTTAAGCCAATGCCGAGCTGGTCCTTTAAGCTTGAGCGGAGATATTTGATGGCGGAAGATTGCCGCCATGGGCCATGTGTATATGGAGGAGATAATCCTCAATCCGCACCAAGGGTCTATTGTGCCATCGAGGATTCGATATTAACGGGTTTGAACCTTCAGGATTTGATGATCCATTACTTCGCCGCTGAAGCATAGTGGGTGTGCGCGCTCAGATTGAGCAATATCACGACGTAGCTCGAGAGAGCGTTGTCCGCTGTGTTCGCCCGCCGAGAAGTTGTATCCGTGCGACGGTATTCGCTAGGGTCGGGCGCCCACGTGATCCATAGATAGATCTGGATTGTTTTGCCTTGTCCTCCAATATATCTCGCAGTCCGCTGCCCCGTGGCTTCCTCGCTTTTAGAGCGATGCCGGGTACGGTTTTGGTGGAGGGCTTGCACGCCTCTATCGCGCCACGAGGTGGTCGGTCTGTCAGACAGGCGCTGTGATGCTGCCTCCTCTAATCGGGGAGCAACTTGCGCTTTGGGTAACCTTGGTGGGGTGTCGAGTTCATATTTTCGCCGCGAGGACCTCGTCCATCCGTCGGCCAAGAGGGTCTTGATCAGCTTGAAGCTGTTGTTGCTTTTTCTTTAGGCTGTTTGTCCGTGGCCATTAGCCCGCCTAAAACGCCTTGTTCGACGGGATCCTCGTGCAAGATGATTGGCTGCCGCCGAGGCTTGCCTCGCCTCCGAGGGAGGTGGCACTGTCATCCTCGACCTTCGCCCCGCCGCCTCTCCCGAGGGCTTGCTTCGCCTCCTCCCGCGCTGGATCGTGGCCGGAGGGAGTTGTCTTCGCACTTTCTCGGGTGTTATTATCTCCTATGCTGGAATCTCCATTCTTGCCGTGGCGGATTTAGAGCGGCGCCACGACGCCGGGCGCTTGGGCTATTTCTTTAAGGAATCGCCTCCGCGCTTCTTCGCCGCCCCCATCTTTTGGGGTGTCCACCATGTATATGTTGTATGACGAGGTGGTTTTCCAAAGGTCCTCGTAGGCACTAGTTCTGGTAGTCTCCGCATCGCCGCCCATACTATCGACGCCTTCGGAGTCGTAGTCGAGTACGCCGTTAAATCGCCGACGGTGGCTACGGTGGGTGGTGGTGGATCTGAATTTCTTCGCTATCCGTGTCCCAACCGCCCAGGCCGTAGTTCGCCAGGCTCTCCGGATAGCG
The DNA here is from genome assembly GCA_021605205.1 of Aegilops longissima. NCBI lineage: Eukaryota > Viridiplantae > Streptophyta > Magnoliopsida > Poales > Poaceae > Aegilops > Aegilops longissima. The sequence continues at coordinate 35,417 of JAHIAM010001102.1, read as the reverse complement.
AGGATGCTTAAATGAATTTATGATATCACCAAGGGCGAAAAGAAAGATGTCCGCAGGGTGAATTCCATGATCGGGCGCCAATCGGATTCGACCGCAGGGGCGCAGCGCTCGAGTCCGCAGGAGTCCGCACCCTGAGTCATGGGTTTTATGGGGACAAGGTAAGTGTTCGACTCCATCGCCGAGAAATTGCGGCTCCCGAGGCGTGTCCAGCCATCCGCCCTCGATTCAAGCGATCGGCCCGGACTATGAGTCGGAGCGATCCGGTGCGCCTCCAAGGTGCTGTCCGGCGCAGAGTTAGGTCATACCCATCATGACAAAGGCGGCGCGCTTCGGCCGTGGCTCAGTCCATCGAGGATCAAGTCCCCGCGATATCGGCCGTGAAGTTTAGGTTTCCAAACCTGACTGACGGCCAGGGCGAAGCTTGATCTGCTCCAGATGGCTAAGGAGTTGCCCGCAGCGGCGGGCCGCCAATACGAAGATCTGTCCGGGAGAAAGGTCTCACCCAGACTGCGCTGTTGTTGATTGAAGAGGCCATCAAGCTTCATCGGTGACGCATACGAGGAACTCTCAATGAAAGCACCATAATGTCGGTGTCAAACCGCGGATCTCGGTAGGGGTCCCGAATCAAGGCCTAGGCGGATGGTAACAGGAGACGAGGGACACGATGTTTCACCCAGTTCGGGCCCTCTTGATGGAGGTAAAACCCTACGCCCCGCTTTATTGATATTGATATTGTGGATGTTTACAAGAGTGGATCTACCACGAGATCAAGGAGGCTAAACCCTAGAAGCTAGCCTATGGTATGATTGTAAGGGTTGTTGGATCGTAGTCCCACGGACCAAAGCCATCCGGTTTATATAGACACCGTGAGAGGGCTAGGGTTACATAGAGTCGGTTACAATGGTAGGAGATCTACATATCCAGACGCCAAGCTTGCCTTCCACGCCAAGGAAAGTCCCATCCGACACGGGGAAGTCTTCAATCTTGTATCTTCATAGTCTTGGAGTCCGGTCGATGATGATAGTCCGCAAATGATAGTTCGGTTGATGATGGTAGTCCGCTATCCGACACCCCCTAATCCAGACTCCTCAAGGGGTTAGAGTAACTAGTGTTCATGCATGCATTGGTAAACACATTTTTGTGTGAAGAACGACAACACTAGTTGAGTACTTTTGCGACTTGAAAACTATTCCACCACCTCTACTATCTTGCTAACAGAGGTGAAATTTTTGAATCGAGCCCTTTAAACTAGAAGGGAGGTAGTGGTACTATAATAGCTAACCTTGTTGTGATGACAAGATAGGACATGGCACGCACCTGGACAGAGGAACTAGTCTGCATTGTGCATTTAAGTTTTGTCTGAAGTGAATGTACCTCTACTTTCACCAGACTTATAGAAAAATGTATCAACATTCACAATGTCAAATCAATATTTTTACACTCATTACAAAACGTAGTTCTTATACTCATTATAATAAGTATTGTAGATATTGATATTTTTAGTATAAATTTGGTCGTGGAATTTCATTGATGCCTGTCAAAGCGTGGAGGAAGCGGAGCTTAGGGCTTGCATTGCCGGTCTCTACATAGGTATTTCTCTCATAATATTGTAATTTTAGAGACTGATTGCGCTTTTGTGGTAGCGCCTCTTGCATCGGGGACTATGACAGTCTGCTATGCGTGACCTAAAGATGAAAGTGTTGAGCATCTCGGTTGATCAACAATCTTCAATTGTCAAAGATTAGCCGTTCGGCCAATAAGGTGGCACACTTAATCGCTAAGTATAGGTTTGACAATAGATTAGATGGTATTCTTGTAAATAACATACCGCCCTGTGTATTGAATATTGTATCGAATGATTGTACTGGTGTGGCTGGTTAATTAATATAAGGTGGTGTTCAAAAAAAGTAAAAATTTGGTCGAACACTTTGCAAACGGTTGACGGGAGTAAAGAGGAGCAGAGGGAGTATCATGCATGCGGAGTAGGCAAAAAAATTGCTCATTTATAGCCGGTGGAAGTCTCAAATGGCCCGACCGCGCGAGGGAGGCCGTGGGAGGCGCGCGATTGACAGAATTAAGTGAAGTTACATCCACGCTACCGGCATGGCGTAAGTAACAGTGCGTAAGCTATATCGCCAGCCTATGATATGGGTCTAGTAGACATGACATCTAGTGGGCCCCGATAGTTCTCGAGAACTCTTTGGGGCTTGTAGCCGCTATCCACCGAGCAAGCCAAGAACCCCACGCCGCTCAAGACGCCTCTACTCGCCCCTCGCTTCTACTACTTACAACAGTTCGCTCAACCGTCTCCGCCCTTTCACATTAGTTCGCTTCCTAGTTGTTGTGGGTACAAGAGTTCAACTTCTCCTAACCTCCTCCAAAATCCGTGGCCTCCTAACTCTCCATGGTCGCCATGAGTACCAGGTTAGAGCCATCACCGCGCATCGCTCATCGTCATCTACACACGTGATCCGCTGACGGTGAAAGCATGGCTTGCTCGCTTCCTACGCATGTGCAACAGTTCAAAGGATGAGTGGGTCGCTGGGCTAGATGTTGAGTACACCACAGTCCTGGGACGAGAGAAGGATCTAAAGGACGAAGAGAGGAAGACGCCCGCTGAGGGAGTTCCGGACGAGGGGGTGTCCGGATAGCCAAACTATCATCATTGGCCGGACTCCAAGACTATGAAGATACAAGATTGAAGACTTCGTCCCGTTTCCGGATGGGACTTTCCTTGGCGTGGAAGGCAAGCTTGGCGATACGGATATGTAGATCTCCTACCCTTGTAACCGACTCTGTGTAACCCTAACCCTACCGGTGTCTATATAAACCGGAGGGTTTTAGTCCGTGAGGATCTAACAACAATCATACCATAGGCTAGCTTCTAGGGTTTAGCCTCTTGATCTCATGGTAGATCCACTCTTGTAACACACATCATCAATATTAATCAAGTAGGACGAGGGTTTCACCTCCATCAAGAGGGCCCAACCTGGGTAAAACATCGTGTCCCTTGTCTCCTCGTTACCATCCGCCTTAGACGCACAGCTCGGGACCCCCTACCCGAGATCCGCCGGTTTTGACACCGACATTGGTGCTTTCATTGAGAGTTCCTCCGTCGCCACCGATAGGCCCGATGGCTCCTTCGATCATCAATAACGACGCGTCCAGTGGTGAGACTTTTCTCCCGGACAGATCTTCGTTCGGCGGCTTTGCGCATGGGCCAATTCGCTGGCCATCCGGAGCAGATCGAAGCTACGCGCCGCCCGCCAGTCAGATTTGAAGTTTAAACTATACGGCCGATATCCGCGGAGACTTGATCTTCGACGGATTCGAGCCGCAGCTAAGCGCCGAAACTGTCTCGATGGGCATGATCTAGCTCTCGCAGCCGGACAAAGGCCCGAGGCCGCACTGAATCCGCCTGACCCTTAATCCGGAGCCAGATTTCCCGATCGAGGACGATTGGTTGACACCGCCGGGCTTTAATCTCACGGCGATCGAGCCAACTCCATCCCTGTCCTTCATGAAGACTCGACTCTGTGGTACCGGACTCTTCTCCGGACCAACCCTCCGTGCTCTTGCTAATCGAATCTGCTGGGCGCCCGCTGGAGTTCATCACTGCGACATCTTTCAAAGACTCGCCTTTGGCGACATCCTAAATTCACTAAAGTCTCTCTCCTTATCTGCAGAGCCCTGGCCGGGTTACGGACAGAAGGTTGGGATGCGGACGACGAAGAAATTCAACGCCCACCCACCACCCACTTGGTAGCCGCCGCCGACAATCTAACCGACATGCTAGACTACGACCAAGACATCGACAGATGGACGACGATGCCGAGACGACCAAGACCCAGCGCCACAGGCACCGGAAGGCCACCTCGCCATACGACATATACATGGTGGACATCCCAAAAGATGGGAACGGCGATGGAACAACGGAGGATGACCCTCCAAGAAGCAACCAAGCGCCAAGGCCAGCCGCACCGCTTAAATCCCGCCACAGCAAGAATGAAGATTCCGCACCAGAGATAACAATGCACCGACAAAGCGAGGACAATCCACTCCAGCAAGATTCAGCGCAGAAGATGGAGACGCCACCTCACGAGAGCGCGAAGAAGAGGTAGAGGATTATATGCCTCCTCCAAAGACGGCAAGCCTCGACGACAATGAATTCGCCGTGCCTCGAGATCCCGCCGAACAAGAGCGCTTAGACGCAGGCTTATGGCCATGGCAAACAACCTCAAGAAAAGCAGCAACGGCTTAGAGCTGATCAGATCTGCTAGCCGGCTGATGGACTGAAGTCCTCGCGTCAAGAGCATGAGCTCAACGCCTCCAAAGCTACCCTAAACGCAAGCTGCTCCCGATTAGAGGAGGAGGCTTACGAACCCGCATCACCAGGGAGACAATACGGCTGACCGACCACCCCGTGGTCGCGACAGAGAGGCCTCTCGCCCTTCAATAGAACCGCACTCGCATCGCCAAAAAGCACACGCCACAGGGGAACGCCCGACCTGCGAGATATATTGAGGACAAGGCAAGACAATCAAGATCGATCTATGGATCGCGGGCGCCTTCACGGTACGCGACGACAACCGTCGGCCGGACACAGTAAGTCCGCCGGGCCGAACAAAACAGATAAAACTCTTTTGAGTCTGGCCGTGATATCGCCAAAGACAGAGGTGCCAAGACACCCACTATGCTTGGATGACGAAGTAATGGATCATCAAATCCTCAAGGGTTTAAACCTGTCAATATTGAACTTATGATGGCACAACAGACCCCGCGGGTTTGGATCAAGACTATCTCTTCACATCCACATGGACCGCGGTGACGATCTTCACGCCATCAAATACCTCCCCTCAAGCTTAAAGGACCAGCCCGCATTGGCTCAACAGCTTGCCAGCAGAGTCAATTGGGAGCTGGGAGGACCTGAGGCCGATTCCTCGATAACTTCTAGGGCACTTATGTGCGACTCACCTGACTCGGCGACCTAAGCCACATAATTCAGCAGCCAGACGAATCGCCGCATAATTCTGGACACGCTTCTAACCAAGAAAACCAAATCGCCGACCGTCCGGATGCGGAGGCCCTCGCGCCTTCAAGCATAACATCCGCGACGAGTGGCTGGCCCGCACCTAGGACAGGAAAAGCCAAATCCATGGCAGCCCTCACATCACTCATGACCCGCTTCACTGGTGAGGACAGCTGGCTAGCACGCAGCAACAACCTCAGCAAAAATTCTGGCAGTCCAGACTTCAAGGACCGAAATGGCAGGCCGCATCGTAACAAGAACAAACGCCGCATTAATGGCGACAATATTGAGGATACGGCAATCAATGCCGGATTCAGAGGCCCTAAACCTGGTTAGCGGAAAAAGCCATTCAAAAGACCTACTCCGGGTCCGTCCAATTTGGACCGAATACTCGACCGCTTGTGCTAGATACACGGCACCCCCGAAAAGCCAGCTAACCACACCAACATGGACTGTTGGGTATTCAAGCAGGCAGGCATGTTAATTGCCGAAAACAATGACAAGGGGCTGCATAGCAATGACGAGGACGAGACCCAACCGCCGAACAATAGAGGATGTAGGGTTTCACAAAAGTGACGGTGAACATGATATACTAAACGACATACCCAAAAGGGAGCGGAAGGCCCACTCGTGGATGTCTACGCGATGGAGCCAGTTATTCAAGTTCAATCCATGGTCCTCCCGCCCGATCACTTTTGACCAAGAGACCACCCCACCAAAGATCCGCCACGGCGGATTCGGCCAGACCGGTCTTAGACCCAATCGCCGATGGATTTCACTCTAACCACAGTCCCGATGGATTTCACGACAGAGCCTGAACCTGCTTTACCAGTGATACAAAGGCGCAAAATGGGCATAGACCTCAAGGATTAAACCTACCAAAACGACCTTTAAAGGCGCCATACCAGTGTAGAAGCCAATTGTATAGGCTCGCTTAATCGAAGTGGTCTTCGGATCCCCTGATAACTTCCGGGCGAGGAGTTAATCTTCTATATAGTCCCGCTCCGCAGCGGCTATCATGCTTTGTCGGACGCATCGCTGCTTGCAAAGTTCAACGCGTGCCGCACCACGCATACCTCAATCTCAAGATGCCAGCCCTCGAGGAGTCATCACGGTCAACTGAAACATCGAACGCTCTTCCGCACGGAGGAACATACAATGCGCTCGCGCGAAGTGCAATGCAGCCTCTTAAGGCATTCTCGAGTCCGCCGTTGCTGCCGGACACAGCTAAGCACGCCAGAATAACTTACAACAAGACCACCTGGCACGCTCCGAGCATGCGAGCAGGCGCCCCAACCCCAGCCCCGCTAAACGCCAAAGCAGGTCCTTCGCACACCATTACACTCAAGATACCATGGGCATGGGGAGGGGCACGACCACGATAAACCCAGATCGCGCTCAACCACACCAGGGCTCTCAAGTATGTCGCTCCTTTTTCTTTCCTTTTACCTTTTACTTTTTATCCACAGACTCGCTTGTCGAGGTCCTGTCTGGCAGCAGACCTGCCAACTCACGATGCAACAGCCAGGAAGGATAAAGGCTACAACGAATATACAGGTGGTCTCCATTACAGCATTTTTATACACCAATCTGCAGCCTACCCCGGAGGGGGACATGTTTAATAGTCCCATACCTTGCTTATCACACTATTTGTATCGCTCGCATTCGTAGCAGCACTTATTGAATAAAACAATGCAGCACCTTTTTGCTTATAATTGCATTTCTTTTTCATAGATATGTTCATTCACTTGATGTTGCATCCGCATAATTTTGGTACGGCTAATATACACCAGGGGCTTATGTTCCCCACATTATGGTATAATAAGTCCAACACTTTCACAAGTGCGCACCCCAACTTATAGCACTATATGCATCGGTTCAATCATGTCTTGGGTCAATAGTTGGGTTTGCCTGCCCCATGTTTTGGTACCTTACGCCCGCTATATCGCTAAGGTAGCACCGGAGAACCATCATGCGATTCTGCCCCAGCTTGAGCTGGGTTAACGCCTCAAAGGAGAAAGCTAAACTGACCGGCCATGATGAGGCGAGAGACCGGTCGCTGTTCGAGAGGTTTTTTACAGTCCTTGAAGACTTATGCCGCTTAGAGCGAGGAGCCGGATACTGTCCGCCAAGGCGTGATAGCGCCCAAATTCGCCTTCCAAGACTAGGGGCTTCACCAAATTTAAAATTATAGAATTCTATGGCTAAGGAGAGTGTTCAAGCATTATAAGTCCGTTGCCTTGTTCGCTGTGTTGAGTGCCTCCCTAGATGGACCCAAAATGGGAACAAGAGCGCCAAGTTTATCCCTAACACCCCAAAGACTGTGGCATGGGGGCTGAAGCCGACGACTTGCCATCTCTCGATTTGATAAACAGCCGCATATAAGGTAATATTTTAAATTAACAAGCGCTGCTTAGCGATATGAACTAAGTTTTCAGCGCATGTGATAACAAAATGCGAAGTCTACTAAAATATTACATCTTTGGAGCACTCACCGCAATAGTGCGGGCGCTCTTTAGCACACTCTTATAATACATCTCGGCGCATGATGCTCCTTGCTCTCTCGTGGCGGGTCCGCCACGAGCCTCGGCATCCATCTTGCCCCAGCAGACTTTTTGCGCTGGCAAGGCCCGACGAGCACCCTCAATACAAGCGGAATGCTTGATAACTTCAACCCACGGGCACGCATCCACCAGCCGCCGCGACCAGGCCAAAGTAGCTCCTGTGCATGGCCTCCTTAGGCCACAACTCAACTATGAGGCCCTTCATGGCCTGTTCGCCGCTTTAGGAGCTCGGGACCAGCTGCTTCACTGGTCGCTAAGGGGCACTGGATGTCCGCCTCCTGATACCGAGACCATAAGACCTTCTCCACCGAGCCCCCTCCTCGCCCGGTAGAATGCGGCAGCATTGGACACGCCATGCAGGAAGATCTCTCGAACGCCCCTAGAGAGCTCCGATTCTGCAAGCAACAGTAATTAACACTCACATGCTTACTTTGCATGAAAAATGCCTTACCCGCTGCTATTTTCTTCACCGCAACAACTCCTGGAGGGCCTTGTAGGCTTTGGCCTTAGCGGATTTGGCACTCAAGAGCTGCTGCAAGCTCAGACTCGAGTCTTGAGTCACGCCCAAGCTCTCATGTCTTTTCACGAGATCCCGAGCTCTGATGTACCTCCGCCACCAAGCCCCCCGCTTCTCTCGCTGTGCGCCTCAAGGTCAAGATCGCTTACAATGCAGCCACCGCCTCCTTCAGGTTCGCCACCTCGTTATTGGCCCCTGCAATATACACGTTATGCTTGTCATTTTTCTAGCAACCAAATCCTTTTCTGTAAGGTACAATCTTCATAAGGTATTACTCACCTTCTTTTTCCTCGACCTGCTTCTTGGCATGGCCGAGCTGCTCGACCGCCGAGGTTTTCCTTCAAAGTATTGACCTCCGCAACAAGCGGCGGAGGTCGCAGAAGACAGCCTACAATCCCATATTGACATACTTTTCATGACTCCTCGCTTATATTTCTAAAGATACTCACCGCTTTTCTTTCCAACACCGAACCGGCATCGTGGGCTACCGTCTATGCGGTACCATTTTACATATATTGAAATTCTTACCTCAAAGCCTCGTTAGAAGGCTATCAGAAGCTTTGGTCAGCCCGCCTTGGCGAAGCTGAACTTTCAATCACCGCACTCATAACAAGGCGGTGTTCTTTCGATGGAGGCGCTTGCTTGAGCCCCAAAGAAATTATCCGCACCTCCGGCTGGACGGAGGCAACCGGCGCCACGGTCTTGCCCTTCTTACGGCGGGGTCGCCACGGACTCGGAGCCACCGTGGGCCTCCGGGCTGAGTCCGGCAAGATTCCGGAGGGTGTCCCGTGACACCTCCGAGGCCTTTTCTCGATCCCACCTCAAGCCATCCGCTGCACGGGGGGTGGAGGCAGTCGGAAGGTAATCCATATCCGACGCACCCAAGGACCCGCCGACGAAACGGGAAGATCATCCTTGGACTGCAGGGTTGTGGCGCGCATTAGAAAGACATTATGTGGCTAAAATAAAAACCTTGAAGTTATTCGGGAGTCCGGATACTTACGATCTCGCCAGGGCTTGGCCCTTGGAGGCCGGCCTCGCTGTCACATCAAGCTATGGAGCAGTCCGGGGAAGAGTTTTTCCTTCTGATTCTTCGCCTCCCTTGTTGGGGAGGCCTTCCTTTTTCCCTCCTTCACTGGGGAGAGGCTTTCTTCTCCTCCTCGCCTTGGTGGAGGAGTCGGCCTCGGATTCATCATCCGATAGCACCTGAAAACGGGAACTCTTCCGAGTCCCCGTGGCCGCCTTTCTTGTTTTCTTCTCCGCAGACTACGGGCGCCGGAGCCAGCAGCCCCGCTAGGCGGGCGTCCGCTGGGTCCTCTCCGCAATGGGGCCGACAGATAATCTGCTCAGCCTTCGCCAGCCATTCCTGCCAAAGGTAAAGGGAGTTTAGATCCCGTGATAGAGCCAAACTATGGAAAACAAGTGGTGAAATCACCTACCTCGCTACTGGACGCTGCGAGCGGAATCATGATCTTTGGTAGCGGATGCAGGAGCTTGCCGCCTTGAACAAGACCTTCCGCATCTTCGCACGTAGTGTCAAGAGCCCGCCAGGGTCCGGTGCTGCGCCGATCAAACTCCCACATGTTGAAGCCCCGTCCGCTGGCATCGGAGAATCCGCGGATGAGCATGACCTGACTACGCTGACGAGCTTGAGCTTCTTGTCCACCACCTCGGATACAAAGCTTGAGTCCGTCAGCTTCCTCCGGATCCTCTAAATCCGCCACTCTCTTCCAGAGGTGAGCCGTGGGGGATGCTAGATCTGAATTGGGGCCGCTACCAATCAGGGTCACGCTGCTCGGTGATGTAGAACCACCCCGATTGCCACCCCTTGATGGTTTCCACGAAAGTGCCCTCCACCACGTAAGTGGGACATCCTGCCCACCATGGCGCCTCAAGACTCCGCTTGGTTGCCCTTCGAACCTTCGGCTTGACACCGAAGGTCTTGAGCCACAAGTCAAGTGGGCTGATGCAGAGGAAGGCCTCGCACACGCACGATAAACTCCGACATGTTGAGGATGAAATTGGGCCGATCATGGAAATCGAGGCCGTAGTAGAACATGAGCCCCTGACAAAGGGATGAAGGGAAGCCCAGTCCATGGAGGAAATGGGGAAGAAATACTACCTCTCATGGGGCCTCGGGTTGGGAACGAGCCTCGTCGGGGACCCGGCGCGCAATGTTGCCGGACAATATCCGGCGTCGCAGAAGCTTCGGATCTGCCCTCCGTGACGGAGGAGGCCATCCACTTGCCTCCCGCCTGCACGAAGTTGGAGAAGGTTGAGGAAAGAAGTGTGGACTTGGGCGCTGGAGCTCGAGTTCACGGAGATGGATAAGCCAAGGAGGAAGAAGGCGAGGTAAAAGGGTTGATCTTTATCCCTTATATGGGCGGACAAAACATGTGTCCCCGCCGGCCCGGTAAAACTCGCTAACCCCAAGCGCCACAATCAATGGCACGTTGGTTACCCACGTCCGTATTGATGGGAATCTCGAATAAGGGGAACACGATCTCGCTCGACAAGACGCGTTAAGGAAACCGCCGCTAAACATGCCGAGGTGGAACAATAAAACACCGAGTAAAGGCTTGGCAGTGGTGCGACGCCACGCCACGTAATAGGTCAGCAGATTGATCTTGTGTAATATTATTCTCTACGGTGGTATGTGGAATTTATTTTGCAGAGCCGGACACTATCCTGGTGTTCACAATCTTCTATAAATTATTCGAGGAAGAACCCGCCTTGCAATGCCGGACTCATCGCCATTGAAGCCTGGTTCAGGGCTAATGAGGGAGTTCCTGACTAGGGGTGTCCGGATAGCCGAACTATCATCATCGGCCGGACTCCAAGACTATGAAGATACAAGATTGAAGACTTCGGCCCCGTGTCCGGATGGGACTTTCTTGGCGTGGAAGGCAAGCTTGGCGATACGGATATGTAGATCTCCTACCCTTGTAACCGACTGTAACCCTAACCCTACCCGTGTCTATATAAACCGAGGGTTTTAGTCCGAGGACTAACAACAATCATACCATAGGCTAGCTTCTAGGTTTAGCCTCTTTGATCTCGTGGTAGATCCACTCTTGTAACACACATCATCAATATTAATCAAGCAGACGTAGGGTTTTACCTCCATCAAGAGGGCCCGAACTCGGGTAAACATCGTGTCCCTTGTCTCCTCGTTACCATCCGCCTAGACGCACAGCCGGGACCCCTACCCGAGATCCGCCGGTTTTGACAATCGACATCCGCCGGATCCGTGTTTATGCATATAATGTTTGCTTGGTCTACCACATATGCCATGCCGCCGCTGAGTGCCGTGGATTTTAAGAACTTCCTCAAGGACAAAAGAGGAAATTCACATCGAGGCTTTAAGAACGACAAGGATGTCCTCCGCTTGATAGGTCTCTCTGTAGGCCAGCACTTCAATCTCTAGAAGCCAAGCCTGGTGTCCTCCTTCAACCTTCAATGCTGACCCCGGCAGCAGCTATGATTGATCCTTTGTACGCTTAAACTCAAGAAACCTCATCACGAAGTTTCATCATGCATGGGAGTCAAGACATTAGATGAAGATCGATCCTCGCACGCAGCAATGGATGCCTACCTTTGTTTAAATATCTACAAGGGTTGGATGAAGAAGCAGAGCCCAAAGGTACGGTTCACAAAGAAGGCCACGACGAGGAAGAGGAAGAGGGACGAGGATGAAGTCGAGGACGTGACTCGGACTCGAGTAGGTGGCAGTGTCGCCGCCATGCCGGTTCTACCGCAGTTGTCAAGCGGACTAGTTGCTTTGTTTATTTTCAAGGGTGTGTTATGCCGAGGCCCCAAAGCAGAACTATGTTTAGTATGTTCTTTCTCGTTATTTGAACTCTTTAGTACGTAAAGTAGTACTAGTACTATGTCTTACTACTGTTCTTCTTGCAGCTTGGTACTATCGTCAGATCTTCGTGTTCCTACTGTATTTAATATGTTCGCATTAGTAGTATAATTTGGGTCTGTCGATTTGTGAAAGAAGTTCGACGGAGCGAAGGAAGAAGATGGCGTAAGAGGTGGAAGAAGCCCTTCTAGCCATCCATGTTGCATCAAACGGCTCACATGAGTCGACCGACCCAAATTGCTCCATCGATTGCAGATCCACGGGAATTCAAGGTCCGAAGGTAGATTCGCGCTCGCACTCGCTTATGGCTCGACGCTACAAGAATCAAGCTTCCGCTGATAGCCACCATACGCGCCTTCCTCCGCTGCGCGGAGACGCATAATGACACGCTTAGTTCCTCCTCGCCAGCGCATCGAGCATGCGATTGTCCTCCTCTTATGTATGTTGCGCATAGACGCTGCTCCACCAGCTGCTCGCAGGTTTGGCAGCGCCGCGCATCGTGAGGAGGGACCAGCATTTACGTGAGCGGGCGAGCCTTCGCTTCATGGCACAGGGATGGCGGCAACACGGGCGGTGATGAGCGAGAAATTGTTGGCCGGAGCAGGCGGGCGTCAGATGCGTAACGGCAAGGCGCCGCATATTGATGAGTGCGCGTGGGAGCTACTTTAGTTTTATATAAGGTTGGTCAAACTTAAAAGAAAATCGCATTAGTACACATAAACATTAGACTTAGGCAGCGCTTTTATTAGTTAGTACCACAACCACGATATGGAATCATGTGCAAGCTGCTGAATCGGCGTCACAAGGCCGATCGAACGTGCATCACCGTGTCGCGCCAAGGACATCCATCAACCTTTTGTGTGTGTGAAACAACTCTAATATTACTCAACATTTTTTCCGGGAAAGTTCTTGACGCTGCAATATTTCCATATATTTGAATTTAGCTCCAGTTCGGTTTATTTGGATTTGGACGCTTTAGGTGCGCCTAGTTTTTTTAATACTGATTTTGTGTGTGTGACTGAGAGAGAACGTGTGTATGTGTCCATATGTGTGTTGTGGCGGAAGGGCAATGTGGAGACGGTGTGTGAGGGAGTCCCGGATTAGGGGGTGTCTGGGTAGCCGGACTATGACCTTTGGCCGGACTCCTGGACTATGAAGATACAAGATTGAAGACTTCGTCCCATGTCCGGATGGGACTTTCCTTGGTGTGGAAGGCAAGCTTATCGATACGGATATGTAGATCTCCTACCATTGTAACCGACTCTGTGCAACCCTAACCCTATTCGGTGTCTATATAAACCGGAGGGTTTTAGTCCGTAGGATGAACAACAATCATACCATAGGCTAGCTTCTAGGGTGCCTCTCCTATCTCGTGGTAGATCTACTCTTGTACTACCCATATCATCAATATTATTCAAGCAGGAGTAGGGTTTTACCTCCATCGAGAGGGCCCGAACCTGGGTAAAAACATCGTGTCCCTTGTCTCCTATTACCATCCGCCTAGACGCACAGTTCGGGACCTCCTACCCAAGATCCGCCGGTTTTGACACCGACATTGGTGCTTTCATTGAGAGTTCCTCTGTGTCGTCGCCGTTAGGAATGATGCCTCATCCTGTCTTTAAAGATGGGACTGTTGCTAAAGAAGCTTTGGCTGTCGGCCAAACTCTCCGGCTAGGCGGTTTTCTTATGACCACCTGTTCGTCAGCTACCGACGATGACTTCTCGGTCATCGAAGCAATCTTCACGCTAACTCGAAGCTCACCGAGCGTTAGATCCGATGGAGCTCTTCCTTAAACGAGCTCTTGATCACATCGCCGCCTCGGAGTCGCTATGACTATGATCGATTGGGCCTAAACCCGATCTAAGAGAGACCTGCTCTCCCCAGGTTACCCACCACGTTGCTGTGGTGGAGGAACAATACGACGACCCTTCTTCTATCTTAAGGACTAGCGACGTCTGGATTCCAAATCCCTCCATGCCAGATTCCAGCGGAGGAGAGGACGTCACTCAAGCCCTGAACCTAAAGTCAGGCAATGGGCTAGATTCATTGGACAACGTCCAAGAATCCAAGCTTCCAAGTTCGGAAGCCCCTCGGCCCTTAAGTCTCGGATTGGGTGCGGTTCCGGATTAAATTCCACCCGCCCACCCAAACATAAGCGACCTATCTCAAATTCGCAAGAGCCCGCAGAAACAGAGACACCATTATCGGGCCGATTCTCCCGGTTATGGACAGGATAAAGGACTGCCGCAAGGAGGATGCAATCTCATTATTCTGCAACAATTGCACGGACAACGGGATCCTAAACGCTATAAGTCGCCGTGACATTACATGCTTTCCCGACTTGGCGTCCATAGTACGAAAGTACTGTGCGATGGAAACCGCTTGGAAAACTGAATCAAGATTTTGGGACAATCCGGCCTTGAATACAACCCCAGTCCGAAATAAAAGGGTGCATCATCGCGAGGCACCTGGGTTAAATACCAAAAAGCAAAACCCTATATAGGGCATGGAACCGCATCGAGGAATGGCTCAATGGACCTCGTAAATTCATAATACGTAGGGCGCCACCCAACTCATAGCCTTAGAGCATGTTGATACTACGGCAGTGGCCAAAGTGGCGAAGAGCTTCTAGCTCTAGAGCACCAACCCAAGGATACCAAAGACAGATAATAGTCTTCGAGACTTTTGCATCAAATAATATGCGAAACGAACACTCAGAGCCTCGCCAAGTCTACCAAGTAGCAACAATAAACCCATGGAGGACACGGCTATTACCTTTAATGCCATTGACTTAACCTAAATTCAACAAGCCCGAGCACCAGCCAGATTGGTCCTCAAATCGATAGTGGACTGCTTTCTCCTTACCAAGGTACTCATGGACTATGGTAGCGGATTGAACCTCATTTACGAGGAAACCCTCCAAAAATGGAGATAGACTCGAGCCGCATTGAGCGGCAAAGACAACCTTTAGAGGAATAATCCCTCACGGAAGCACGCCTGACAGAAAAATCACACCGATGTGGTGTTCGCACGCCGATAATTACAGGTCCGAGGAAGTCACATTCCAAGTGGCCCTGCTCAGCAGAGGATACCACGCCTATTAGGACGAGAGGCATTCACAATTTTCCAAGCTAGACCCCATTATGGGTACATGAAGCTCAAAATGACTGGCCCAACGAATCATTACTCTTGCTAGTGACTCGACATAGCACTGCGCTGTGAAATAAGACAGCCGAATGGCCCTTGAGGCACTATCCAAGCCCTAGCGGCCGAGGAACTCACCCGCAACAAGGCCCACGGTGAATAGGGACGATGTGATACCGATAAGAGATCCAAATCCACTTCCTTCAAACCAGCGAACTAAATAGTCAAATTCCAAGTCCATCCAACGGACCCTACTAAAATGGCCTCCATCGGGCACAATTAAACCTGATGTAGACGCCAGACTAAGAGAATTCCTACGCCGAAAATTGGGACATTTTTGACCGGCACCTTCTGACATGCCAGAATCCCAAGCCGGCTGGCCGAGCACAGCCTAAACATCCTAAAAGGATTCAAGCCACCAAACAGGCTCTTCAAGCTTTCTTCAAACCAAAGAGACAGGCCATGGAGAGGAGCTAGCCAAACTATTGGAGGCCGGATTCATCGTAGATATAAAACATCCGGACTGGCTAGCAAACCCGGTGATGGTACCAAAGAAGGATAAATCCGCGCCTATGCGCCGATTTCAAGGACCTCAACAAGGCTTGCCTAAAGGATCCTTCCTCCCCGTGATCGATCAAATCATCGATGCTACCGCAGGACACGATTCATTGTGTTTCCTCAACGCATACTCCGCTACCACCAAATTAAGATGGCAGAGCTCGACCAAGCCGCAACGGCATTCATCACTCCATACGCCCATTCTCGCTTCAACACAATGCCCTTCGGCTCAAAAATGCCGCGCAATATATCAGCGCATGATTCGTATATGTCCGCAAACCAGATCGGCAAAACAGTGGAGGCATACGAGACGATGTGGTCGCCAAAAGCAAGCACGCCAAAACTCTAGTAGACGACTTGAGGCTCACATTCGATAATCTCCAACATATGACATTAAGCTCAACCCGAAAATGCGCTGTATACCGCCGAAAGCTCTTGGGCTTCATTGTATCCGTAGAGGAATTGAAGCAAACCCAGCCAAGATCCGAAGCTCACAATTGATATCCCAAAAGACCTCAAACAAATACAAAATTGATCGATGCGCGGCGGTTTAAGCCGCTTCATCTCCGCTTGGGAGAAAAGGCATTACCCTTTATCGCCTCCTCCAACGCATCAACACTTCGAGGGATTTGATGCCGCCACGGCCAACTCAAGAAATAAAAGCCATATTGGAAACAAACCTGTCCGGGCCGCTACCAACATGGGCGAACCAATGCTATTATACATCGCGCAACTCATCGTTGTAAGCGCGTGCTCATTGTCGAACCAGAAATGGACTCGACACAAGTTCCTCTTCAAAACCAGTTTACTATGTGTCCATTGTCCTAACTCCATGCAAGTCATGGTACCCACATTATCAAAAGATAGAGTACGCGGTGTTTATGGCATCCCGGATGCTGCGACACTACTTTCAAGAGTGTTCAATAACAGTAGCCTCCGGTACCCCTTAACGACATTATAAACAACTCATGACGCCGATGGGCCGGATTGCCAAATGGGCCATCGAGCTCCTCCTGCTCGACATAACCTATAAGCCACGGAGAGCTATTAAGTCGCAGTTTTGGCAGACTTCGTCCGAATGGACCGGCCGAACTCCCTAAAGAGTATGGCGATATTCCAACCGGATAATGCACTTCGACGGCTCCAAAACGTTGGCTGGCCCGAGCCGCATCGCTCGACGTCCCCAACCGGAGATACAGTTCAATACGTACTCCAGATAATGTATTCGGACTCCAACAACGCAGCCGAATACGAGGCCCTTCTACATGGTCTCCGGATGGCAGTTTCCATGGGCATTCAACGCCTAGAGGTGCGCGGGTATTCGAACCTCGCGATATCACAAATAAATGGAGATTTTGATGCCAAGGATCGAAAAATGGCAGCCTATCGCAATGCAGTCCTAAAAATATTAGCTCAGTTTGAGGGGCTCGAATTTCACCATATAGCCCGGGACAACAACCAGGCAGCAGACGTGTTGGCATGCATCGGCGCAAAGCGCGATGCTGTCCCCCCCCCCAACATCTTCCTAGAGAGGCTGTTCAAGCCATCCGTATTATGGGAGGGAGAGTCCGGAAATAACAATCCGGACCCAACCGCACTGCCCCACACCAAACATTCTGACACAGTTGGTGGTTCTACCAACGAAATAACATCCTCAGCCCATGTAATAATGGCAGTCATTGCCCCGTGGACAGAACCATTCCTAGCCTACCTAACCAGGCGGGAACTTCCCGAGGACCAAAATGAGGCCCGCTGCATAGTGCGGCGATCTAAAGCCTACAAAGTCCATGAGGGAGAGCTTTATAAGAAAAGCACAACCGGAGTCCTTCAAAGGTGTATCTCCAAAGAAGAAGGGCATAATCTTCTGGCAGAAATACATGCCGGACTCGGCAGGCACCACGCGGCAGCCCAGGCCCTTGTAGGCAAGGCCTTCCGTACATGATTTTATTCGCCGACGGCCCGGCAGATGCTCAAGACTTAGTCCAACGATGCGCGGATGCCGCTCTTTGCTAATCGATCCACATGCCACCCACCGCCTCAAAACTATACCCATCACCGCCCTTCGTGGTCCGGGGGCTTGATATGGTCGGACCCCTTAAAGGGGGAACCCACAAGCAAAAATACCTACCGTCATGGTGGATAAATTCACCAAATGGATAGAGGCCAACTCGTCAAGACGGCCGAATCTGGACCGGTGATAGACTTCATATCGGGGTCGACAATCGCTACGGTGTCCCCCACAACATCATCACTGATAACGGCACGAACTTTATGGCCAACGAGGTCAAACTCTGGTGCAAAAACATGGGCATTAAGATCGACTACGCCTCAGTCTATCACCCTCAAACTAACGGTCAAGTTGAGCGAGCAAATGGTCTAATTATGAGCGGCATCAAACCCTGATTAGTGCGGTCCTCAAGGAATCTAACACGCCTGGGTAGAGGAGCTCGACCAGATTCCCGGGGCTGTGGACCACTCCGAATCGCACGACCGGATTCACACCATTCTTTATGGTATACGGCGCAGAGGCAGTTCTGCCCTGCCACCTAATTCATGACTCACCTCGCATGCGCATGTACGAAGAAAGAGAACCCGAGCTCGATCGGCAGGACAGTTTGGACGCCTTGGAGGAGGAGCGTGACGTAGCAAAAGCCCGTTCCGCATTGTATCAACAGCAGGCTCGAAGATATCAAAGCAGAAGCACGGGCCAAAACTTACAATGTTGGCGAAGCTAGTTCTACGCCCGCCGGACAAGAAAAGGACAAACTAAATCCCAAATGGGAAGGTCCTTTATCATCGCTCAAGTCCTGACCGGTGGAGCGCATCGCCCATGAGATGCATCGGATAATCGACTCGAGCCAAACCCATGGAACGCAGCACGCCTCCGAAGATTCTACGCCTAGCGCCGGATTCTGAGTTTGTTTTCTCCTCCGCCCATATTTTACATTTTAGCTGTCTTTTATTTTTCTCCTTCTCCTCCTTTTTTCTTTCAAGCCTTGAAGGATCAAGTAGCGCATTGTTCGACATTACTTTGACGCCTTATCCGCTACCATTGTACCCGGGGCTTTTTCACGTAGCTTAATTATAAGGGCTTCATGCCCAATACATGTGTCACACTTCCGCATGTACCTTTTATTCACCATTATATGCATCGATATGACTTAAGTTTTGGCCAAGCTGTGTTGCTCTCCCCTGCTTACCCCTCACGCTCCCGATTGTTCGGCTAGGTGGTAAAGGAGCACCTTCTGCGATTGTTATCGCCGGTCAGCCGATGTGTACCTCAGACCGGGTGAAGCCGAAAGCTAGCGCTCTTAAGAGAATATTCGTTGGTGAACTAAAAGAAGATTTCTTACCTATTTATTTATATGCCCCAGATGTTTTTCTCTTTTTTGCAGTCCGACATGCACTTTAGGGCATGCCTCCTGTGGAAAGGAACCCTAACGGAACTATTCTCCCGAAGATGTTTCTTACTAACCATGTAATATAACATAACTAGTTGGGCACTTGTCCGATAAAGCACTAATGACCCCTACGCCTTGTCTCCACGCATGCCCCGTTTTTATATAACCGCCGAGGGTATTCAACACACCTGCACTATCGGGTCCCGAGGTTGAAGCTAAAAGGTCTGCTAAGACAAACGATCTACAATCCGCTAGAAGGCATTTTACATGTCACTTTAAATTACATAGTCAATTTGACTGATTGTATTCTCTTCAATGCCATCTAACAGCTGTCTAGTTTACAAATTCCCTGCTTGAATACTTTATGCCAATTCTACCGGGCCGCACACTAAGCTCAAAGGGATCTCCTTCCCATCGGGCCCCAAAGGTCCGACCTCGCCATGTGGTTTGGGTCACCTTCGTACTGCAAGGCCTTCACCATGGCCTGTGCCTCCCCGGTGCCTTGACGGCAGCCGATTTCTTCCATATCGGAAGCGCCGCCTCCCTCGAAGCTCTCTACAAGCTCCCCAAGGCCTTCGGCAGGGAGATGATGGCCACAAGGCCCGGGCGACGCTTTTCATCACCCGCCAACTCGCTCGCAGCTTGTAAGAGCTCGAAGAAGGTCACACGAGAATCGGGCATTTCTCCGCAGGATTGACTGTGAGCATACCTACGCACATAACTTTGTTAGTCGACTTCGCCAACTCTTTTGTAAAATTTCGCTTAAGCACTTACTAAAATGCCGCCGAAGCCGCCGATTCTCCTTAACGGAGTCGCATAGTGGGCACTAACATCCTTTAGTTCTCACCCACCGGGTGTTGGCATCTTGGAGATTATTTTTCTCCGCCTCACCCTCGAAGCACATTCTCGCCGCCTTTAACCGCACAAGAGTTGTTGCTTGTCCGGATCTACCCCGTGCCATCTCGCAATGTCATTGTCGATCTATACACACGCCGCACTTCATAACATACTTATCTTTAAAAGCGATGTTACCGTAGGGGTCTCCTTGGCTTCCCCGTCGCTGCTTGTGCGGCCTCAAGTTGGGCTTTGCACTCTTCAAGCTCCCCGACAATTGGGTATTCTTGTCCAAGATCCTCAGATAATAAATGATCCTAAATCAGTTATTCTAACTATTTTAAGTCTCGGGGCTACTGTATATATAACTGAGGGAGTTCCGACTAGGGGTGTCCGGATAGCCGAACTATCATCATCGGCCGACTCCAAGACTATGAAGATACAAGATTGAAGACTACTTCGCCCGTGTCCGGATGGGACTTTCCTTGGCGGAAGGCAAGCTTGGCGATACGGATATGTAGATCTCCTACCATTGTAACCGATCTGGTAACCCTAACCCTATCCGTGTCTATATAAACCGGAGGGTTTTAGGCTATCTTCTAGGGTTTAGCCTCTTTGATCTCGTGGTAGATCCACTCTTGTAACACATATCATCAATATTAATCAAGCAGGACGAGGGTTTTACCTCCATCAAGAGGGCCCGAACTCGGTAAAACATTGTGTCCCTTGTCTCCTCGTTACCATCCGCCTAGACGCATAGTTCGGGACCCCTACCCGAGATCCGCCGGTTTTGACAATCGACATTGGTGCTTTCATTGAGAGTTCCTCCGTTCGTCACGCCGTAGGATGCCTCATCTCGCCTTTTTAAAGATGATACTATCGCTAAAGGAGCCTTGGTCACGACCGCACTCTTCACTAGGTGGTTTTCTTATGACCGCCGTCCGCCATCGCCCGACGATGACCTCTCGAGTCATCGAAACCAATCTCCGTGTTAGTTCGAACTTGCCGAACAGTTAGATCCGATCGAGCTCTCCTCCATAAACGAGCTGTTGATCGCATCGCCGCTCGAGTCGCCACAGACTATGACCGATCGGGCCTAAAACCGATCCGAGAGATCAACTCTCCCTAGGCTACCCATCATGTTGCTGTGATAGAGCAGCAATGCGGCGATTCTTCTTGTATCTTAAAGACTAGTTACGTCCGGATTCCCGATCGCTCCATGCCGGATTCCCGCAGAGGGACGGATGTCGATCAAGCCCTGAACTTAAAGTCAGCGTGGGTTGGACTCATGGATAACACTCAAAATCCAAACTTCCAAGTTCGAAACTTCAGCCCTTGAGTCCTAATTTGACGGGTTCCGGATCTAGTTCCACCCGCCACCCAAACATTAGCGATCTCTCTCGATTCGCAAGAGCCCGCTAAAACAAAGACATCATTATCGGGCCAGATTCCTCCTGGTTATGAACAGGATAAAGGACTGCCGAGAGGAGGACGCAATCCCAATTTTCTGCAATAATTGCACGGACAAGGGAATCCTAAACGCCATAAGTCGTCGCGAAATTACACGCTTTTCTGACTTGGTGACCATAGTACAAAAGTACTGCGATGGAGAGAGCCTCGAAAACCGAAGTAAATTTTGGGATAATCCGCCCCAATACATCCCTAGTCCAAACAAGAGGGTGCATCATTATCAAGCACCCGGTTGAATACCAAAAACCAAAACCCCTAAAGGGTACGGAACCGATCGAGGGTTGGCTCAACGGACCCCGCAAAATCCACAAGACGGAGGGCGCCACTCCAACACACAGCCTTCGAGCGTGTTGGATACTACGGCAGTGGCCAAAAGTGGCGAGGGTTTTAGCCCCGGCAACCAACCCAAAGAAGACCAAGACAGATAACAGTCTTCGAGACTTTCGTGATCAAATAACATGTGGAAACGAACAATCCGCAGCCTCGCCAAGTCTACCAAGTAGCAACAACAAATCCATGGAGCGACACGGCTATCACCTTCAACGCCAACGATTTAACCTAAATTCAATAGCTAGAGCACCAGCCGCATTGGTCCTCAGCCCAATAGTGGACGGTTTCCGCCTTACTAAGGTACTCATGGATGGCGGCAGCGGATTAAACCTCATCTATGAGGAAACCCTTCAAAAATGGAAATTGATCGAGCCGCATTGAGCGCAAAAGACAACCTTCGTGAGGGATAATCCCTAGTCGAGAAGTACGCACAGGAAAAATCACACTAGATGTAGTGTTCGCTCACCGGACAATTACAGGTCCGAGGAGGTCACGCCCAAGAGGCCCCATTCGGCAGCGGATATCACGCTTTGTTAGGGCGAGAGGCATTCACAATCTTCCAAGCTATACCGCACTACGGGTACATGAAGCTCAAAATGCCGGACCCAATGGGATAATCACTCGCCTGGATTCAGATACAAAGACTACGGCTGAAAATAAGACAGCCAGACCGCCCTAGAGGCATTATCCAAGACCTAGCGGCAGAGGAACTAACTACGCCAGGCCCACGGTGGATAGGGACGATGTGATACCGATAAGAGGTCCAAGTCCACCTCTTTAAACCAGCAGATTTAAATAGTCAAATTTTAGGTCCATCCAACGGACCCCACAAAGACGGCTCCATTGGGGCACAATTAAGTCCTGATGTCGGGTCAAGACTACGAGAATTCCTTCGAAAATTGGAACATTTTTGCTCGCACCCTTCGACATGCCAGAATCCATCGCAGTCTGGCAGAGCACAGCCTAAATATCCTAAAAGGATTCAAGCCACCAAACAAGCTCTTCGCGATTTTCCAACCCAAAAGACAGGGAATGGGAGAGGAGCTAGCTAAACTCTTAGAAGCCGGATTCATCGTAGATATAAAACATCCGGACTGGCTAGCCAATCTAGTAATGGTACCAAAAAGGACAAATCCGCGCTCAAGGCCGATTTTAAAGACCTTAACAAGGCCTGTCCAAAGGACCTTTTCCCCCCTCAGATCGACTAAATCATCGATGCTACCACAGGCCATGATTCATTGTGCTTCCTCGACGATACTCCGGATACCATCAAATCAAGATGGCGGAGAAAGATCAGGCCGCAACGGCATTCATTACTCCATATGGGCCATTCTGCTTCAACACAATGCCCTTCGACTCAAAAACGCCGCAACGATATCAGCGCATGATTCAAACATGTCCGCTACCCAGATAGGCAAAACAGAGAGGCATACGAGACGATGTGGTCGCCAAGACCAAACACGCCGGAACTCTAGTAGAAGACTTGAGGGTGACATTCGACAACCTCCGAGCATATGACATTAAGCTCAATCCGAAAATGCGCTCTTCATGCATACTCAGCCGGAAAGCTCTGGGCTTCATCGATCCGTAGAGGAATTGAAGCAAACCCGCCAAAATCCGAGCTCTCACAATTGATATTCCAAAAGACCTCAAGCAGATACAAAACTAACCGGATGCGAGCGGCCTTTAAGTCGCTTCATCTCCCGCTTGGGAGAAAAGGCTCGCTTTCACCGCCTCCGCGCACCAACATTTCGAATGGACGGATGCTGCCACAGCCGACTCAAGAAATAAAAGCCATACCGCAACACATCCGCTTCGCCGCTACCAACCCGGGCGAACCTATGATTTTATATATCGCAGCAACACATCAAGTTGTCGCTGGTACTGCTGTTGAACGAGAAATGTATGGCACAAATTCTCTTCAAAACCAGGTACTACGATCCACCGCTCTAACTCCATGCAAATCCTGCACCCACATTATCAAAAGATAGCGATATGTGTTCATGGCATCCCGGAAGCTGCGACACTACTTTCAAGAGTGTTCAATAACGGTGGCCTCAAGTACCTCTCAACGATATTATAAACAATCGCGACGCAACGGGCAGGATTGCAAATGGGCTATCGAGCTCTTACCATTTGACATAACCTACAAACCACGGCGAGCTATAATGTCGCAGGTTCGCTGACTTCGTCCGAATGGACCGGCCAACTCCCTAAAGAGTACGGGCGCATCTAACCGGATCATGCATTTCGACGATCCAAAATGTTGGCTGGCTTGGGGGCTGGCATCGCCCGACGCCCCCAACTCGAGACACAATCCAATACGCATTTCAAATAATGTACATGGACTCCAACAACGCAGTCAATACGAGGCCCTTCTACATGGCCTCCGGATGGCAATTCCATGGGCATTCAACGCCTAGAGGTGCGCGATTCAAACCTCGCAATATCCCAAGTAAATGGAGACTTTGACGCCAAAGATCCAAAATGGCAGCTACCGCAACAATGTCACCGGTTCAAGGACTAGAATTTCATCATGTAGCCCGGATAATAACCAGCAGCAGACGTAGTTAGCACGATCGGCGCTAAACGAGACGCCGCCCCTCCAAACATCTTCCCCGAACGGCTTTAAGCCATCCAGATATGGGAAGAGGAGTCCGAAATAATAACCGGAGCCAGCAGATCACCTAACTCAGACCATTCTGACACAATCGGCGGCTCAGCCAATGAAATAACACCTTCAGCTCACGTAAATAATGGCAGTAATTGCCCCTGGACAGTAACCATTCCTAGCCTACTTAATGCGGCAGAACTTCCCAAGACCAAAATGAGGCCCGCTGCATAGTTCGCCATCTAAAGCCTACAAGGTCCATGAGGGAGAACTTTATAAGAAAAGCACAACCGAGTCCTTCAAAGGTGTATCTCCAAGAGGAAGGGCGAAATCTCCTTGCTGAAATTCACGCCGACTCAAGGGCACCACGCTGCAGCCCGGGCCCTTGTAGGCAAGGCCTTCTATACAGGATTTTATTGGCCGACAGCCGGGGCAGATGCTCAGGATTTAGTCCAACGATGCATCGGTTGCCAGCTCTTTGCTAATCAGAGCCACATGCCACCCACCACCCTCAAAACTATACCCATTACCTGGCCGTTCACGGTCTGGGGGCTTGACATGGTTGGACCCCTTAAAGGGGGAACCCACAAGCACAAATACTTATTGGTCATGGTGGACAAATTCACCAAATGGATTGAGGCCAAGCCGTTAAAACGCGAATCCGGACCGGTGATAGACTTCATATCCGGTAGTACACCGCTTTACGCCCCCACAACATCATCACCGATAACGGCACGAACTTCACGGCCGACGAGGTTAAACTCTGTGCAAAAACATGGGCATCAAGCTCGATTACGCTTCAGCCTATCACCCCCAAACTAACGGTCAAGTCAAGCGAGCAAATGGTCTAATCATGAGCGCATCAACCCGCACTAGTGCGGTCCTCAAGGAATCTAACACGACTAGGTAGAGGAGCTCGACCAGACTGGGGCTGCGGACCACGCCAAACCAAACCACGGATTCACACCATTTTTATGAGATACGGCGCAGAGGCAGTTCTGCTCGCGATATAATTCATGACTCACCTCGTAGCGCATGTACGAAGAAAGAGAAGCCGATTTGGATCAGCAGGACAGTTTGATGCCTTAGAGGAGGAGTAGACGGCAAAGGCTCGCTCCGATTTTATCAGCAGCAGGCTTGAAGATATCAAAGCAGAAGCACAGCCAAACTTACAATGTTGGCTAACTTGTTCTACGCCGGACAAGAAAAAGGACAAACTTAAGCCCAAGTGGAAGGTCCTTCATCATCGACTCAAGTCCCGACCGGGCGGAGCATACCGCCTCACGTAACGATTTGACAACCGACTGAGCCGAACCCATGGAACGCAGCCCGCCTCCCAAGATTCTACGCTTAACGCCGACTCCGGGTTCGCCTCACTCCCCCGCCCACCCTTTTTATATTTTTACTATCTCTTGTCCCTCCTTCTTCCTGCTTTTTTCAAGACTTTATAGGCTGATTTATGCTTTGTTCGCACACACTTGATGTGCTCCTCGCACTCATTATACCCGGGGCTTTTTTAATGTAAGTTTATTCATACGGGCTTCATGCCCAATACATGTGTCATACTTCCGCATGTACCTTTTATTCACCATTATATGCATCGATATGACTTAAGTTTTGGCCAAGCCGGGTTGCCTGGCTCCTGCGCTTACCCCTACGTTCCCGTTTGTTCGGCTAGGAGGTAAAGGGAGCATGAGGGAGTCCTGGATTAGGGGGTGTCCGGATAGCCGGACTACCATCATCAGCCGAACTATCATTGGCCGGACTATCATCATCGACCGGACTCCAAGACTATGAAGATACAAGATTGAAGACTTCGCCCCGTGTCCGGATGGGACTTTCCTTAGCGTGGAAGGCAAGCTTGGCGATACGGATATGTAGATCTCCTACCATTGTAACCGACTCTATGTAACCCTAGCCCTCTCCGGTTTCTATATAAACCGGATGGCTCTAGTCCGTAGGACGGGAAGAACAAGAACCCTTACAATCATACCATAGGCTAGCTTCTAGGGTTTAGCCTCCTTGATCTCGTGGTAGATCCACTCTTGTAAATATCCACAATATCAATATCAATCGAGCAGGACGTATCCATCAAGAGGGCCCGAACCTGGGTAAAACATCGTGTCCCTTGTCTCCTGTTACCATCCACCTAGACGCGACAGTTTGGGACCCCCTACCCGAGATCCGCCGATTTTGACACCGACATTGGTGCTTTCATTGAGAGTTCCTCCTGTCGCCACCGATAGGCTTGATGGCCTCTTCAATCAACAACGACGCAGTCCTGGGTGAGACTTTTCTCCCGGACAGATCTTCAGATTCGGCGGCTTTCGCATCGCGGGCCAACTCACTTGGCCATCCGGAGCAGATCGAAGCTACGCCTCGCCGCCAGTCAGGTTTGAAGCTTAAACTTCATGGCCGATATCCGCGGGACTTGATCTTCGGCGGATCTGAGCCATAGCCGAAGCGTGCTGCTACTGTCACGATGGGCATGACCTAACTCGCCACCGACAGCACCTTTGAGGTCGCATATCTAATCCGCCCCAACCCATAGTCCGGAGCCGATCGCCGGATCGAGGACGGATGGCTGGACACCGCTCGAGCTGCGACTTCTATGGCGATGGAGCCGAACACTTACCTTGTCCCGCATAAAGCTTATGACTCGAGGTGCCGGACTCTCCGCCGACTCAACCTCCCGCGCTACCGCCACCGAATCCGATTGGGCGCCGATCATGGAATTCACCGCCGGACATCTTTCAAAGACTCGCTTCTTCGGGCGATATCATAAATTCATCAAGCATCTCTCGCTATCCGAGAGCCCTGGCCAAATACGGCCAGGATGGTTGGGACGCGGACGACGAAGAAATTCAGAGCCCACCCACCACCCACTTCAGAGCCACCGCCGACGATTTAACCGACGATTGACTACGACCAAGACATCGACGGTATGGACGACGATGCCGGAGACTACTAAGAACCAAAGCTTCACAGGACACCGAAGACCACCGCCATAATGACATATACATGGTGGACACCCCAAAAGATGGGGACGGCGAAGAAGCAACGGAGGCCGATTCCTTAAAGAACAGCCCAAGCGCCGACGCCGGGGCGCCGCTTAAATCCCGCCACGGCAAGAATGGAGATTCCGCACAGAGATAATAACACCCCGTAAAGTGCCAAGACAACTCCCTCCAAAGACGATCCAGCGAGGAGGAGGTAGCAAGCCTCACGAGAGGGCGGCATTTAAGAGGTCGAGGATGACAATTACTTACCTCCTCCGGAGACGGGCAAGCTCGACGACGATTTAATTCGTCTGGCTCGAGGATCCCGTCAACAAGAGCGCTTTGACGCAGGCTAATAGCCACGGCAAACAGCCTAAAGAAAAGCAGCAACAGCTTCAAGCTGATCAAGACCTATCGGCCGACAGATGGACCGAGGTCCTCGCGTCAAGAGTATGAACTCGAACGCCTCCAAAAGTTACCTAAAACGCAAGTTGCTCCCCGATTAGAGGAGGAAGCGACAAACCTGCATCACCAGGCACAATACGGCAGATCGACCACCTCGCGGGTCGACAGAGAGAGGCGCAAGCCTCCACCAAAACCGCATTCTCGCATCGCTTCAAAAGCATGAAGCCACGGGAACGCGCCGGACTTGCGTAGATATATTGAGGACAAGGCAAGACAATCCAGATCTATCTATGGATCACGAGGGCGCTTCTAAGACCCACGATTTAATACCGCCGCCACCATATACAACTACTCCGCCGGGCCAAACACAGCAGATAACGCTCTCGAGCTACGCCGCGATATTGCTCAATACAGAGGCGCCAAGACACCCACTATGCTTCACCGACGAAGTAATGGATCATCAAACCTCAAGGGTTTAAACCTCGCTAATATCGAATCCTACGATGGCACAACAGACCCCGCGGTTTGGATTGAGGATTATCTCTCCATATACCCATGGCCCGGGGCGACGATCTTCACGCCATCAAATATCTCCCGCTTGCTTAAAGGACCAGCTCGGCATTGGCTTAACAGCCGCCCGCAGAGTCAATTGATGTCGGAAGACCTGGAAGCCGCATTCCTCGACAACTTCAAGGGCACGATAAAGCACCACCGGACGCAGATGACCTAAGCCACATAATCCAGCAGCTGCATTTAATCGCCAGCAATTTCGACACGGTTCTAACAAAGAAAAATCAAATCGCCGATCGTCCGGATGCAGAGGCCCTCGCTGCCTTCAAACATAACATCCGCGACGAGTGGCTGGCCCGCACCTAGGATAGAGAAGCCGAAATCCATGGCAGCCCTCACATCACTCATGACCCGCTTCGCGGGAGAGGATAGCTGGCTAGCTCGCAGAACAACCTCAACAAAAACGCCGCAGTCCGGATACCAAGGACCGCAATGGCAGGTTGCGCCAAACAAAAACAAACGCCGCATTAACGGCGACAAGAATGAGGATACGACAGTCAACGCCGGATTCCGAGGCTCCAAGCCCGTCAACGGAAGAAGCCATTCAAAAGAAACACTCCGGCCCGGCCCAATTTGGACCGAATACTCGACCGCCTCCTGCCAAATACATGGAACCCGGAAAAGCCAGCTAACCACACCAACAGAGATTGTTGGGTATTCAAGCAGGCAAAATTAATCGCCAAAACAGTGACAAGGGGCTACACAGCGATGACGAGGAAGAGACCCGCCAACAACAGAGGACAAAAGGGATTCCCTCAAGTTTGATGGTAAACATGATATACGCAACGATATTCCCAAGAGGGAGCGGAAGCGCACTAAGGACGATACGCTGATGGAGCCAGCCGCCTCTAAAATTCAACCCATGGTCCTTCGCCCATCACTTTCGATCAAGAGACCATCCGACCAGATCCGCCATGGCGGATTCGCCGCATTGGTTTTAGACCCAATCGCCGATGATTTCACCTCACGAGTCCTGATGGACGGCGGCAAGAGCCTGAACCTGCTTTATCAAGATACAAGGCGCAAGATGGGCATAGACCCTTCAAGGATTAAACCTACAAAGACAACCTTCAAAGGCGCCATACCAGGTGTCGAGGCCAATTGTACAGCTCGCCATAATCGAAGTGGTCTTCGGATCCCCGATAATTTCAAGCGAGGAGTTAATCTTCGACATAGTCCCGCTCGCAGCGGCTATCACGCTCGCTTGATTTAACCGCTGCTTGCAAAATTCAACGCGGTGCCGCATTATGCATACCTTAAGCTCAAGATGCCAGCCCTCGTGGAGTCATCACGGTCAATGGAAACACGGAACGCCCTCCGAACGGAGGAACATACAGCGTTCTCGCGCGTAAGTAGAGCAGCCTTTAAGGCATTTCGAGTCCGCCGTTAAACGACCGGACACGACCAAACGCGCTCGAGCAACATCAACCAAGACCACCGCACGCTCCGAGCATCGCCAGAGTAATGCGGCCTCAACCCCAGCCCTCGCAAAATTGTAAGACAAACTCTCCACAGACATAATTACGCCTGGAGATACCATGGGCATAGGGGAAAGGCACAACCACAACAGACCCAGAGTGCGGTTCGACCACACCAGGGCCCTAAGTGTGTCGCCTTTTTCTTTTATTTCTCTTTTATACAGAACTCGTCCGCGGCGAACCTGCCAACTCATGATGCAACAGCCAGGAAGGACAAAGGCCGCGATTTAACACTCAGTGGTCTCCATCACGAGCATTAAATTTGTTAAATACAACATTCCGCTGCCTACCCTCGAGGGAGACGCCTTTAATTCGTCCAACCTTTGCTTTCCGTGACTATTTGTATCATTCCGCACTCATAGCATATCTTCTCTAATAAAATGCAGCACTTTTTGCCCATAATTGCATTACCTATATATATATATATATGTTCATTTATTTACATGTTGCATCTGACATTTTGGTACGCCAAATACACCAGGGCTTATGTTCTCCGCATTATGGTGTGATAAAGTCCGAACACTTTCACAAGTGCGTGCACCTCAACTTATAGCATTATATGAATCGGCCCAATCATGTCTTGGGTCAATAGTTGGGTTTGCCCTGCCCCATGTTTGGCACCTTACGCCCGCTCTATCGGCTAAGGTAGCACTGGAGAACCATCGCGATTATGCCTGGTTGAGCCGGGTTAACGCCTGGAGAAAGCTAAAACTGACTGTCATGATAAGGCGAGAGACTGGTCGCTGTTCGAGAGGTCCTTTCGGTCCTTAAAGACCCACGCCGCTCGAGCTAAGTTCGGATAATGTCCGATGAAGGCGGATAGCGCCTAATTCGTCCTCCAATACTAGGGGCTTCACCAAATTTAAAATTATAGAATTCTATGGCTAAGTGAGAGTGTTCAAGCACTATAAGTCCGTTGCCTTGTTCGCTGTGTTGAGCGCCCCTAGATGGACCCAAAATGGGAACAAGAGTGCTCAAGTTTATCCCAACACCCCAAAGACTCGTGGCATGGGGCTGAAGCCGACGACTTGCCATCTCTCGATTTAATAAACGGCCGCATGTAGGTAATATTTAAATTAACAAGCGTTGCTTAGCGATATGAACAAAGTTTTCAGCGCATGTGATAACACATTGCTAATTTACTCAATAATTACATCCCCGGGGCACTCATCCGCAATCTTATGGGCACCCTTCAGACAGCCTTATAGTACATTTCAGCGTGACGATATTCCTTGCCCGCTGGTGGCGCTGCTGCTGATTAGCTTCTCCGCATCCAGCTTGCCCTAATGCACTTTTGCGCTGGCAAGGGCCCGACGAGCACCTTCAATACAGGCGGAGCGCTTGATAACCTCCACCCAGGGCACGATCCACCAACCGTCAGACGAGGCCGGTAGCTCCTGTGCATGGCCTCTCCAGCCACAACCGGACTATGAGGCCCTTCATGGCCTGCTCGCCACCTTAGGAGCTCGACCAGCTGCTTCACCTGGTCGCTAGGGGCACTGGATGGCCGGCCTCAAGATATCGAGACCGTAAGACCTTCTCCGCTGAGCTCCTCCTCGGCTTGGTAGAATGCGGCGCATCGTACACGCCATGAGGCAGATCTGCAAACGCCTCGAGAGCTCCGACCGGGTAAGTAACACGTAATTTACATTCACATGCTTGCTTTGCATGAAAAATGCCTTACCCGCCGCTATCTTCCTCATCAACTCAATCTCCTCAAGGGACTTATGGGCATCGGCCTTGGCAGTTTTAGCACTTTCGAGAGCCGAGGCAAGCTCTGACTCGAGTTTTGAGTCACGCCCAAACTCTCATGCTTTCCATGAGAGCCCTGAGCTCTTGCTGAACCACCGCCACCCGCCTCTTCTTGCTTTTCTCGCTCGCTGCCTGTGGGTCAGATTATGCTCGTCATGACACGCCCTCCTTCGTGGTCGCCACTGCTCGGGGCCCCGCAGCACTCCATGTTATCCTTGTTATTTTTGTTGCAACCTAAATCCTTTTCTCAGAAGGTACAAGTTCAAAGTGGTGTTACTCACCTTCTTTGTCCCGAGCTGCTTCTTCGGCGCTGCCGAGCTCTTGCTCGACCGCCGAGCTCCCGCTTCAGCACCGACCCGCAGTCAAGGCGGCAGAGGTCAGCAGCGCAGCCTCGCAACCCATATTGACATAATTTTTAGCAACCTCCATGATATCTTTTTTTCAGATCCTCACCGCTTTTCTTCCAACACCGAACCGAGCATCAGGGCTACTGCCTATGCGGTATTACATTGCATATTTTTAACTTCTACCTCAAAGCCCGATAGAAGGCTATCGCAGGTTTCGGTCAGCCCGCCTGGCGAAGCTGCACTTTTCAATCACCGCACTCATAATAGTGCGGTGTTCTTCCTCGATGGAAGCGCTCAGCAGCGCCAACAAATTGCCCGCGCCCGTTGGACGGAAGCCGCCAGGCCACGGTCTTGCCCTTCATTCAAGGCGGCCATTGACTCCGAACCACCGCGGGTTCTGATATGGAGTCCGCGCAAAGTCCGGAGGACGCTTGTGGCGCCCGAGCCTCCCCGATGGGTCCTTCTGGGATCCCACCGCGCCCTCGGTGTCGCGAGGGGTGGAGGCGGTCGGATGGAGTCTACATCCGACGGAGCCAACGACCCGCCGATGAAGCGGGAGATCATCACGGCCGGACTACAGCAGCATGCGGCATCGAATGACACTATGTGACGCAGAAAAAGAAATTATAAATCATTCAGAACTGGATACTTACGATCTCGCCGAGGCCTGGCCTTGAAGGCTATTCTTCCTCGCCAACGTTGATGTTGGCGGAGCTGTCCGGGAATAGTCCTTCCTCTTGACCCTTCGCCTCCCCCTGCTGGGGAAGCTTCCTCTCCTCTCTCCTCCTCCGGAGAGAGTCCTCTTCCTCCTCATTTTCGGGAGGAGTCCGCCCCGAGTCGACATTTGAAAACGGAACTCTTTCGAGCACCCGTGGCCTCCTTCTGGTTTTCTTCTCCGCACCACGGCGGGTGCCGAACCAGCAGCCTCGCTAGACGAAGGCCTCATCGATTTTCTCGCATAGGAGCCGGCAGATAATCTGCTCCGCCTTCCTCATCCAGTCCCGCCAAAGGAAAAGGGGAAATTAAAACCCGATAGAGTCAAACTATGAAAAGCAAGTGTCCCGTAAAGGGGTAGAATCACTTACCTCGTTGGTTTGGCGCCATGAGCGAAATCCATGATCTTCCGCCATGGATGCGGGGCTTCGCGCCTTTGAACAGCACCTTCCAGCGCCTTCAGACGTCAGGTCAAGAGCTTGCTCAGCCGCTCGTGCTGTTCCGGATCGAACTCCCACAGATTGAATGCCCGCCTTGGCATGGGAGAATCCGCGGACGAGCATGACTTGACCACGTTAACCAGCCCGAGCTTCTTCACCAGCTTCTCGATACAGCTTGAGTCCCGCTGCCTTCAACTACCCCACAGCAAGCCCTTCTTTCCAGAGGTGAGCTGCGGGGATACCAGATCTGAACTCGGGGCCGCCCCCATGTAGGGTCACGCTGCTCGGTGATATAGAACCACCCCGATTGCCACCCCTTGACGGATTCCACGAAGGCCCTTCAACTAAAGGACATTGGGCATCTTGCCCAACATGGCGCCCAAGACTCCGCTTGAGTGCCCTTCACTACCTTCGCTTGACATTGAAGGTCTTGAGCCACAAGTCAAGTGGGGCTGGATGCAGAGGAAGGCTCGCACACGACGATAAACGCCGAGATGTTGAGGATGAAGTTCGCGCCGATCATGGAAATCCAGGCCGTAGTAGAACATGAGCCCCTGACAAAGGGGTGAAGTGGAAAGCCCAGTCCATGGAGGAAGTGGGGAAGGAAACGACCTCTCATGGGGCCTGGGTGGGATGAGCTGCCCTCGTCGGGCAGCCGGCGCCATGTCGCCGAGAGGTATCCGCGCCAAGAAGTTTGGCGATGTGCTCCTCCTTAACGGTGGAGGCCAACCATTTACCTCCCGCCTCCCGACATGGTCGGAGAAGGTTGAGACGAGATGCGCGAACTTGGGCGCTGGAGCTCGAAAAGCGGAGATGGATAAGCAAAGGAGGAAGAAGGCGAGGTGAGAAGGTGAACTTATCCCTTATATGGGCGGGAAGTTCACGCGCCCCCACCGCCTGGTAAAACTCGCTATCTCCTGTTGCCACCATCAATGGCGCGTTGGGTTACCCACGTCCGTATTGATGAGAATCCTGGATTAAGGGGAAACACGACTCGCTCGACAAGACGTACAAGGAAACCGCCGCTAAATGCGCCGAGGTGGTAGAGTAAAAAACAATTTAAATAATGGCTTGGTAGTGGTGTGACGTCATGCCACAAAAACGCCAACAGATTGAACTTGTGTATATATTATTCTCTCTACGGTGGAATGTGGAATTTATTTTGCAGAGCCGACACTATCCTGGTGTTCACAATCTTCTATCATTCGGAGGAGGAACCCGCTTTGCAATGCCAAGCAATATACGCCACGGACTTATCGTCATTGAAGCCTCGGTTCAGGGGCTACCGAGGAGTCCTCGATTAGGGGTGTCCGGATAGCCGACTACCATCATCAGCCTAACTATCATTGGCCGGACTATCATCATCGACCGGACTCCAAGACTATGAAGATACAAGATTGAAGACTTCGCCTGTCCGGATGGGACTTTCCTTGGCGGAAGGCAAGCTTGGCGATACGGATATGTAGATCTCCTACCATTGTAACCGACTCTATGTAACCCTAGCCCTCTCCGTGTCTATATAAACCGGATGGCTCTAGTCCGTAGGACGAAGAACAACAACCCTTACAATCATACCATAGGCTAGCTTCTAGGGTTTAGCCTCCTTGATCTCGTGGTAGATCCACTCTTGTAAACATCCACAATATCAATATCAATCAAGGTGACGAGGGTTTTACCTCCATCAAGAGGGCCCAACTGGTAAAACATCGTGTCCCTTGTCTCCTCGTTACCATCCGCCTAGACGCACAGTTCGGGACCCCTACCCGAGATCCGCCGGTTTTGACAATCGATAGAGCACCTCTCTGCTGATTGCTACCGCTGGTCAGCCGGATGTGTACCTCGGGACTGGTGAAGCCGAAAGCTAGCGCTCTTAAGAGAATATTCGGTCGGTGAATCGAAAATGATTTATTACTTACTTATTTATCTACCCCCGTGATGCTTTTTCTGCTATTTTCGCAAGTCCCAAGATTGCACTTTAGGGCATGCCTCCTGTGGAAAGGAACCTTAACGGAACTATTCTCCCGGAAGATGTTTCTTACTAACCATGTAATATAACATAACTAGTTGGGCACTTTTCGATAAAGCAATTATGACCCCGACGCCTTGTCTCCATGCATGCCCCGTTCTTTTATTACCTTAAGGGTATTCGACACACTCCCACTGTTGGTTCTCGAGGTTGAAGCGAAACGGTCCGCAAAGACAAACGATCTACAATCCGCTAGAAGGCATTTTTTCATGTAATTTCAAATTACATCACAAACCGACTGACAGTACCTCGTCAATCCCATCTAATAGCCGCCGTCTAATTTACTATTCCGTTGGGAATATTTCGCGCCGCCTCTACTTGGCCATACATCAAGCTCACAGAGATCTCTTCCCATCAAG